>CM074499.1:22252626-22276439 GCA_037389245.1 Oryzias sinensis | reverse complement strand
CTGGGAAAAGAGCTCTGGCATCTGGAGCTCCCCTCTACGCCCCAGTGAGCTTAAGGCATGGATGAGTTTCTCCTCCATTTGTTTGGTGTGAGCCTCTGCCTGTTTGGTTTTAATATACTAATTGGGTTTTAACAGATTTTTTTTTTGTATTTAGGGGCAGCAGTCACTACTGCTGTTTTTGTTTGGCTTCTCTAATTTTATTGCACAGCAGTTCCAGCCTGTGGGCTGCCAGCTCTGCCCCCTGGGAGGCTCTCTTCTCTGCAGCAGGGCATGGAGTGTCTGAACAGCCTGAGTGTGTCTGGCTACAACTGCAGCTTGTGGCTGTACACCCCAGGCCTCGGTGCCCCAGCTCCTGCCAGTGGGCTTCAGGCTTCAGAGCTCGGACACTCTTCTTCTTGGCCTCTGCTGCGCCCAACAGAGAGCAACGTCAACCCCTCTCTTCTCCATGGTCATTGGACGTAGGACCCGCAGAGAGGTGCCACGCCCTTTCCAAGGGCCTGTGCTGTGCTGGTTTTATCCTGTTTTTACCTTTTGGTTTTATGGTGTGTGTGTGTTGGTGTATGAGTGAGGGTGGGCATGGTTTGTTTTCGATGGTCTAAAACAGGGGGGTCAAACTCATTTTCACAGAGGGCCACATCAGCATAGTGGCTGTCCTCAAAGGGCATGTAACTAAATGAAATAAAAAATAAATGTAATGACTCCTTAATGTCATTATTTATTTATTATAACTTTTTTATTGGACAATTACAGTTGCATAGACAACATATGATTGCTTGTGACTCTAGCATAAATCCTCTTAAATTTGTCAGGTTAGGTTATATGGACAGTGTTTAAGTCCTAATTTATAGTTGCCCAATCCCATATTTCAAGTCTGGTTCCCCCTAGTTATGGATAAATTCACACCAATTTTATTTTTTAGTCTAAGAAATTAAAAACTTTTATGTTTTTGAGGGCCACAGAAAATGACATGGAAGGCCACAATTGGCCCCCTGGCCTTGAGTTTGACAGGTGTACTTTAAAACAATACTGGTTTTAATCATTTTCTCCCTCTTTTTTTAGGGCCGAGTGTGGGGACGGAGCGTGTCGGGCGACAAACCAGGTGGAGGCTCAATTGGGGCTTGTGTGAATTCAGTGTCATTTTTTCATGTGCATGCCACAGAGTGGGGTGTTTCCTTTTTTTTTTTTTTTGCCAATCTCCTCCACATGGGTCGGCCCAGCGCTCCGTTGGTAAGCCTCGGCCCTCAAATGGTCTCCTCCCATTTCACCCATCATAGTGTGATTGATTCCCTTGTTTTTAATGCATTTTAGTGTTACTAAAATTACTTTTAACTGGTACCACCCAGGGTGGCGTTGTTGCTTTTTGTCTGCTACGACCACTTGCCACATTAACAACACAGAACAGAACTACGGTTTTATCGCAGATCAACCCCGTTTGAGAGGTAACACCACCATCCTCTCTGTTGTTAACTGCTTCTCTAAGGTGTGCTGGTTGATCCCTCTTCCTATGTTGCCCACAGCTCTGGAAACGGCGGATCAAGTCATCGACCATGTGTTCTGGCATTATAGACTTCCGGAGGACATCGTGTATACTTACATTGCGCTTTTCTACCTTCTTCAAAGGCCCAAAGCGCTTTACTGTCATAGTTCCATTCACACACCCATTAACATACTGGTGGAGGCTTTTCGCATCGACTGTGCAAAGTGTCACATAATTCATTTCAGCATTTCGAGGTATTTGAGTGTCTCGTTTTCAGTTCTTCACATAAGCTAAGCCAGTGGTTCCCAAACTGGGGGGCGCGCCCCCTAGGGGGGGCGCGGAGGTATTGCAGGGGGGGCGCGGTGGAGTTTTTTTTTTTCTTTTATACTTTATTGACAAACAACATAATACAATAACAATGTGAATGTCTCAGGATGAATTGAAATGTGTACATATTGCAGAAAAATATAAGAAATAAAACAAAAAGTATATAAATATATAGACATACATATACAACATAAGACAAAAAAAATTATTACTTCAAAAATCTTTGTGGTTTAATAAATTTTAAATCTTTCAAAAATTAAATTAGTTGGAATTGCTTTTTGGTTTTGCAAGTGTTTGATAATGGTACATTACTGATTGATTTCACTCAAAAACTGCTGGAATTTAGGTTTGGAGTTTGACCATTTGGCTTTACGGATATGGAATTTTGCCAACCATAAAAACAATTGTGTAATGAAGATACAATCTTTGTCTACTTTGACATTAAGGTAACCCAGAATAATGTATTTATCTAAAAATGTAACAGTTTGTTTAGTTATATTTCCAATATAGTTTCCCACTTCAATCCAAACCTTATTTGTATGTCTGCAGTCCACAAACAGATGACAAATAGTTTCCTCCTGAGTTCCACAGAATGAACAAAACAGGTCCATGTTTTTTTGGTAGGATATACACAATGCAATATTTTGAAGGACACCTCTTTTATTTTGTTATTTAGACAGTATTTATTGCTAATAGTCCAAGCATAAATCCATTTTATGTCCACAAATTTGGATTCCCAATAAAACCTCCCACCAGGTAAGGTTGTGGTCTGTAAAAGATTTCTTATTTGTTTATTGGAAACTGAATTAACACAAATATCCACATTGTCCAAAAAATTGTCTGGGTTCTTAATTGACTTGTGTTCTAAATCCCTTTAAAGAGTTGAAATAGACTGGTTGGAACGGCATCTAACACTATGGCATATTCTCTGGGTGGAACTGGAATACCGAATTTTAAAAGAAATTCTTCATAGAAGATGTCCATGAGAATTAAAAAGTTGTCTGATTAAAACAATATCATTATCATACCATCTAGGGAAAAAATTGATTTATTCTTGTATTGTACAATACTGTTATTCCAAATAAAACAAGTTGTTGGAGAAAAATTATGTTTATAAAGGAGTTTCCAGGCCAGCAGGGCTTGTTTGTAAAGTTTGAAAGTTTTGTGGGTAATTTTTCAATTTTACAATTACATTTTAGCAAGAACTGAATGCCTCCCATTGTGTCAAATATATATTTGGGAAATGCATTCCAGATATTGTCTTCCCCTTTCAATAAATTACTTAACCACGTAATTTTAAAAGAGTTGTTTAAAGTTTCAAAGGTTAATTCATCCAAGCCCCCATGTTCTCTGGTGTTACACAAAACATTTTTTCCTTAAGTAATGGCATTTTTTCCTCCAAATAAAATCAAATAATGTTTTGTTTAATAGGTTACAGATGTGTTTTGGCATTTCTAAAGACAGAGACACATACATCTAGAGATTCCTTCAGCTTTAGATAACAGAATTCTACTGTTCAGAGAAAGATTTCTCATTAACCACATGTTATAAGGCGCGGTGGAGTTTAGAAACAAAGGATTTGTATGTTTGTGTCAGTGTGGGGGGGCTCGAAAATATTCTAATCTTCAGAAAGGGGGGCCCTGCAGAAAAAGTTTGGGAACCACTGAGCTAAGCAATGGCAGATAACACATGTCATCGCAAGAAAGACGGCGACGGTGAGCACACCTTAATGAATGAACTGAGCACTCAACGACAAAATAGATAAAATGCAGACAAAAATGGACAACATGCAAAGCAATATTGAAATACAGATGGATATAAAAATAAACACCCTCCAGGGAAGTTTGGAAAAAATTATTTTTGACGGACAAGCTGCATTTAAAAGTGAGCTGGAGAAGGCGGTGAAGGAAGTGTGCAATAATCTGGATCTGGAAGTTTCAAATATGAGTTCCACAATTTTATCAGATTCTGCTGGGAGTTTTGATGATTTAGTAAATTGCACGATGCCATGCTGCGATCTGTGTTATTTTATGCTGCAGGTGTCTGGGGTTATGATGACACTTCTGAGTGTGCTAAGGTTCAAAACAGAGCAATGACATACTTTCTGGGTGTACACAGGTTCACCACTAAAGCCACCATAGAGGGGGACATGGGGTGGGAAACTTGTGTGATACAACAAAGAGCAGAAGTTCTCAAATTATGGAACCAGCTGGTGACTTAACCTCCAGAGAGACTTGCACGTAAAATATTTGATTGGGAAAGATCCCTGGTGTAAAGACATGTTGAACATTCTGTCCTCTGTGAATCTACAATCATTTTTTAATTGTTTGAAATGTAAGATAGATGATGTTAAGGAAATTTTAGTTGGTTATTACGGTGGCCGACAGGGCTTACACTACATACAAAAGAAAAAACGCAACGGTATTACCCAAAGCACAACAAAATTACCCGCAACAAACCAACAGAACCGCATAAATAGCATTAGCCTCAGCACAACGGAAATAATGACTTTTTTTTCCTACCGGCGGAAAAAAAATAATTCAGTGTCAAACTATTCAGCGCTCCTGAGAGCAATGTGATATTTGGACAAGTTTAAGGTGTTTTCTTCATAGATAACATAATTTCTTGCAAATAAACATTTGTCTAAAAATATAAATTTACCCAGCTCTCCGCATAGTGACATCTGCATCTAACGCTCTTTGTTTTTTTTATTTAATTAAGACTTTTAAGTTGTAACTTTACTAGAAAAAAAGTTTGTAAATTTATATGTTTTTATCTCATAAATTTAAGATTTAAAATCTCGTAAATTTACGAGAAAAAAGTCATAGATTAACAAGGAAACACAAAAGTTTTCCGTTTTACTGAGCGTAGCTAGAAGATGAAATATGTGGAGCCTTTTGTGAAGCTTTATTTCTGGATTATAGGTTTAAAAACGGAGATTCAGGAACCCCTTGAATCTCCAGAATCAGATTATTGTCAGCGTAGCAGGCTTTCCGGGGTTCAGTGTCGGTAAAGCTGAGTTTCATATGTAATATAAGGAGCTCAGAGACACATTTGGGTGTAGAGGACCGCTGCAGCCTTTATTTTCCTTTTCATTCACACACCCTGAAGTTAATTTGTCACCTTACGTCGTGAACCTGTCATCCGAACACCACTGTGGAAGTAAACAGCGTTACATGCACCCCCTCCTCCAGATGAAACATCCCCTTTCAATATAAAACAATACAGAGGAATTAAAATCTGTCTGTTATAAGCATTAGAACGTCGAACCTCAGACGGAGGCGTCACACAGACGTAGAGATCTTGTCTTTAATGGAGTAAGAAAGGATTCAAGTGGATAGCTGCAGGGATACTGTTGAACCTTTCCTGCATGATGACTTCTCTTTATTTCTTTCCGACTATGGTCGGAAACACAGGGGAGATTTTCTCCAGGGCCGAAGGAGGATTCCTCATTCGGGGTTCACTTTCCCGGTCGGACCCTCAGCCTCGCAAGTGGGTTAATAAAGACTCCAAAACACTTCTTCTTTGGGGGACACCTTTTTCTGACAGATTTTTGGCATGGCGGCAGGATCCTGCTGGGTTGAGTCACTGTCGTTACAGCATGCAGCAGGCCCAGGTAAGTGCCACTGGCCCTTCAGCAATGATGATGCCATTTTTCATGGGTTGCCCGTAGGTGCAAAAGTTTAGTGGGGAAAAAGCTCAATTCAAGTTTGGGGAGTGGAAACACCACGCGGAATCTATGCTAAGATTTCAGCCTCTTACAGACTCTCAGAAAGCTGACATTCTTTTAAATGTACTTGAAGGTGAAGCAAAGAGAGGAATATTAACTCTGGAAAGATCACTTAGAGAGACTCCTAACAAAATTCTTGATGTTTTGCAAGTTCTGTATGGTGATAATACTCATGTTTCTGTGCTCAGAACTCGTTTTTTTTAATTGTAGACAACAGCCACCAGAGTCACTCAAGTCTTTTTCTCTGCGGTTGAGAGAACTCTTTCTTATGTTGAAACAGAGAAACGAGGCAGGACTTGAGGATGGTGATGCCACCCTACGAGACCAGTTTGTCATGGGATTAAGAGAAGGTTCCCTTCGCCAGGAGCTACAGCGCCTCGTGAGGAAGGCTCCTATGTTATTCTTTGACGAAGTAAAGATGGAAGCACTCTCATTGGGAGAGGAACAAGCAGAACAATGGTCGCCGTCTTCCTGTTTGGCAGTAGGAAAGCAGGTGCCCCACGCACAAACCACAACAGACTGGAAAACAGAACTGAAAAATGAACTGCTAAAAGAGGTGAAAGACCAAATGGCTGAAATGTCTAAAAACCTTTTGTCTGAGTTACAGGAAAACAGAACAGCTCCAAACACACGTAGGAAGCCAGAGTCTAATTGGAGAACAAATAATAGAGCCAGATCAGATAATAGGGGTAGATAGATATTCTTTATTGATCCCACATTGGGGAAATTCAATTGTCACAGCAATTCCAAAGAGCAGAGAAAAGAAAAAGTGACAGAAATGTGCAAAAGTGAGGGGTGTTCCCAAATGTGCAAGTAACAAATACAAAAAAATGTGCAAAAATAGAAAAAAAATGTAAAAAGTAAGTCAGTAATAAATTATGTACACTATTACAACATAACACATGTTATGCCTAATAATAAAATTAAATAAATTAAGTAAAGACACAGAATATACAGATGAGCTATGGATGTATGAAAACAGGTTTGTACATGCATATTTAAACTGTGGCATTGTACAATCTGTACTGCCTGCTCCCCAACAGGCCACAGCGTAGTGGATAACAGAGGCTACCACAGAGTCATAAAATGTCCTTAAGAGAGGCCTGCACACTCCAAAGGACCTCAGTCTCCTCAGAGGGTGGAGGCGACTTTGGCCCTTCTTATACAGGGCATCAGTGTTTTGAGTCCAGTCAAGTTTCTTGTTGAGGTGAACACCCAGGTACTTAAAACTGTCCACTACCTCAATGACCGAGCCCTGGATGCTCACTGGTGTGAATTGTGGTGTTCTCCTCCGGAAATCAATCACCATCTCCTTTGTTTTACTGGTGTTCAAGAACAGGTGATTACGCTCACACCAGTCCACAAAGTCCTTGATGACTGACCTGTACTCCAGCTCGTTCCCCCCCGACACACAGCCGACAATGGCCGAGTCGTCAGAGAACTTCTGGAGGTGACAACTGCCGGTGTTGTATGTAAAGTCTGAGGTATAAAGGGTGAAGAGGAACGGTGAAAGCACCGTCCCCTGAGGAGCACCAGTGCTGGAGACCACCACCTCAGACACACAGTTGTGTAGCCTCACATACTGTGGTCTGTTGGTGAGGTAGTCGGTCGTCCATGCAGTCAGTCGTCTGTCCACTCCTGCCCCTTCCAGCTTCTCTCTCAGCAGAGCTGGCCGGATGGTGTTGAAGGCGCTGGAGAAGTCAAAGAACATGACCCTCACAGCGGTTCCAGCGTCCTCCAGATGAGTCAGCGCCCGGTGCAGCAGGTAGATGACAGCGTCATCCACCCCGATGTTCGGCCTGTAGGCAAACTGCAGCGGGTCCGTTGCGGTGCTGACCACTGAGCGAAGGTGGCTGAGGATGAGCCTCTCCATGGTCTTCATCAAGTGGGAGGTCAGGGCTACTGGTCTGTAGTGGTTTAGTTCCTTAGCGTGCGCCGTCTTAGGAACCGGAACCACACAGGAGGTCTTCCACAGGACTGGGACCGTCTCCAGACTCAGGCTCAGGTTGAAGATGTGAGTGACCACCTCACAGAGCTGGTCAGCACAGTCCCTGAGCAGTCCGGGTCCGATGCCGTCTGGACCTGCAGCTTTCCTGGTCTTAAGTCGCCTCAGTTCTCTCCTCACCTGATCAGAAGTGAGGCAAAGGGGGGTGGAGGTGTGGGGCAGAGATGGTACGGCTGTGGATGGGGGTGGTGTGTAGTGATGAGAGTGATTGGGGGTGGGGGTTGGTTTAGCTGCTGGGCTGGAGATGTGTGAAGTGGAGGGGGGAGGGCTGGAGTCAAACCTGTTGAAGAACAGATTCAACTCGTTGGCCAAGCCCTGGTCTTCATCAGACGTCACCGTGTCTGCTCTCTGTCCGTGACCACTGATGGTCTTTAGACCTCTCCACACACCTCGGACGTTGTTGTTCTCCAGCCGCTCCTCCAGCTTCCTCTTGTAGCTGTTCTTGGCCTGTCTGATTTTGTATTTGAGTTCATGCTGAACTCTCCTCTCCTCCTCTCTGTCCCCCGAAATAAAAGCCCTCCTCTTCTCCTTCAGTAGGGCTCTCAGCTCAGGGGTCACCCAGGGCTTGCTCTTGGAGAAACACCGCACCCTCCGAGTTGGTACAGTGTTCTCCACACAGAAGCTGATGTAGTCAGTGATGCAGTGGGTCAGGCTGTCGATGTCATCTCCATGAGAGCTGCAGAGTGTCTCCCAGTCTGTGGTCTGGAAACAGTCTCTCAGTCTTTCCCTGGCCTCATCAGTCCACGCTCTCACTGACTTCTTCTTCTTGGGTGGCTCTCTTTTTGCCCTGGGTTTGTATTCAGGAACCAGATGCACCAGGGTGTGATCAGAGCGGCCGAGTGGGGGGAGGGGGTTGGAGGCATATGCGTCCTTAACGTTAGCATACATTAAGTCCAGCGTCTTGTTCTCCCTAGTGTGGCACATAACATACTGAGTGAGAGTGGGGAGAATAGAGGAGAGCGAGGCATGGTTGAAATCCCCGCTGATGAGAAGCAGCGCCTGCGGGTGCCGGGTCTGCATGCGCGTCACCGCTCCGTGGAGTCGCTCGCAGGCTCCGTCCGCGTCGGCTGATGGAGGGATATACACGTTAAAAATTATAACATGCGAAAACTCCCTCGGGATGTAATACGGCCGGATGCCCACAGCGAGAACCTTGATGTTACGGGAGCAAAACTGTTCCTTCACAGAGACGTGCGCCGGGTTGCACCATCTCTCGTTAATAAACACCGCCAGTCCTCCTCCCTTCTTCTTACCACTGTCTCTCAAACTCCTGTCCGCCCGAACCAGTTTGAATCCATCCAGTGCGACCACAGAGTCCGGTGTCGATTCATTCAGCCACGTCTCAGTGAAACACATGAGGCTACACTCCCTGTATTCCTGCTGTAACCGGGTCAGCGCCGTCAGCTCGTCCATCTTGTTGGAGAGGGAACGGACGTTTCCCATAATGATGGATGGAACGCATGGTTTGTACCTCCATCTCCTCTCCCGAAGCCTACGTCCTGCTCAGCAGCCTCTCTGTTTCCTCCGAATTTCAGGTGGAACTTCAGGTCTTTCGGTGTAGAGAGGTGCAGGGCCGCGCAGAGCCAACAGCTGATCCCTGGAGTAAACAATGGAGCCATGTGCGAATCTGAGGGGGTCCGCCGACACACTCCCAAACAAGTTAAAAAACAATGAAAAACAGAACGCAAAAATAATAAAATTGGTCTCCTTATGTGCAGACTTGCAAAAGGCATTGACCACATAAAAGAAAAGCCGTAGAGCGGGCCAAAAAACAATAGAAAAGAGAAGAAAAGAGAGAGCTGCTGTAACTAGCTGCTGCTCCTGCAGCGCCATGTTGGGAATTATTAGAGGGGCACCACGATATGTGTGGGACCAATAGGGTCGCCCAATCTGTGCCACTTGTAAAGAAGCGGGCCATTTTAGCCGAAGCTGCCGCTCTAGAGTCCCCCATCAGGATTTTTAGTCCCACCGGCCACCGTGGGTCAGATGACCAGAACCCTTAGCACTGACCCACCTAGCTCCCCACCCCCAGCCAGGTTTACAGAGAGCTGCCCATATGTCACGGTTAAAATAGTTGACATACAAGTTAAGTGTTTGCTAGACTCTGGGTCGCAAGTAACACTTTTTTGTGAGTCTGTGTAAGGACCTCTTTGAGGAGAAGCATTTGGGTAGGGTCCTCTCTTGGCTTAAACTTCGAGCTGCAAATGGACTAAGCATCCCTTATACAGGCTACTTAGTAGTTGACTTCCCGGTGGGGGGGTTTGGGTCCCGAATTGTGGGGTTGTGATGGTAGAAGGGGTGGTGGTGGTAGAAGAAAGCACCGACCACCTCTTGTAAAAGGTCAGCCCTTTAGGAGAGCATGGGAGGATGTTTTTGCTGACTGTCAGCGTATCCAAGCTGTTTCAGCTATGGAGCCCTTGACCAGGGTAGCTCGTCCAGCTGGCCGAGCACCAGTGACTGTAACGGCAAATAGCGAGGTGATACTGTGGGTGAAGACAGCGCCTTGGCCCTGTGGGCCAAAAGTTTGCGCAATGGTGGAGCCATTCGCCGAAGGCAGCAATATAGAGGTTGCACAGACTCTAGTGACTGTAGACCAGGGTAGATCACCTGTGCGAGTAAGGAACTTGAATCCCTTCCCTGTGATCATTAGTCGATTTCAGAAGCTAGCCAAGGTCTTTTCAGTCACCCCAGAAAATATAAAAGGGTGCAAAGACGTTTCCCTTTGTGAGGTGAGCACAGGTGTTGTAGAGGTGGCAGTCATTGATGTTAGTGAGTGTCTGTCCGCGGTAGGTGGGGAAAACAATCCCCCTTGCATTAAAGGGGAGGACCTCACAGATGAGCAACAGCAACAACTGGGACAGTTACTTCAAAAATGGAGTAATGTCTTTGGCAGGCATGAGGATGATTATGGACACACTAGTGTTGTGAAACATAGAATCCCAACAGGTGGCGCAGAACCCATCAAAGAGAGGTACAGGCCTGTTCCCCCCACTCTCTATAAAGACATCCGCAGTCTTTTGCAGGGCATGATTGAGCAGGGTGTCATTAGAGAGAGCAGTAGTCCATGGGCTGCTCCCATAGTACACTGAAAAAACGGGAAAAGTGGGGTTGTTCAATTTACAAATACTAAACATGTTTGTTTAATATGAACAAATTATGTCTACCTTCGAAACATAATATAATCTTGAAAAATCACACATAATGTCTTGCTGTGTTACTTTTATATATTTAAATCATGTTGACAAAACATGAAATAGTTATGCTTGATCCTTTGCCCCTTAATTTTGGATAAGTAAACCCCATCGGTGAAGAAGCATTCCAGGAGGAGAAACTTTGCAGTCAGCCATTTTAGAGAAGCTGCAAGCACCTGCTGGCTGGAGGATCTTAAAAAAGGTAAATTAATTTAATCTAACAAATTGATTTAAGGAAATGAAAGGCGTTCATTTATCATTACTGTTATTTTTTCACGGGGAAGAGCTTTGTAATCCACTTTAGTCGTAGTTATCAAAAGGCTCTGCGCGCCACTTTTGTCGCTGGCGGCCGCAGCCCTCGGACGGCAGGTAGGGGGAGGTGAGCGCGGTAAATTCTTTCACGTCGAAGACAGATTCAGCGGTAAACACGGTGATTTCAAACGATGTGCGGGGAAGAGTGGCGAGTAGTTATGCCGCAGGAATTCGCTTTTGACAAAGGGGCAGTGGGCGCTCGCGGGCACGGTGGTTTATTTTTTTCCCACAGGCGAAAAACTTTGCCATGGGGATTCATTTCATCGTTACTAAGTGGATTTCTTTTTGCTAAATTCTGCGTTGAGACCGAAATTGAAGGAAAGTGTGAGAAGCTATCATTACTATTGTCATTATTTCGTTTTTCCATACCGTTCCACCATGAGCTAGCTTAAGGACGGCATTATTTGACCAGCAAACAGCACCGCACTTCTGTCTCAGTCAGCTGTCAATCATTCTCCGTGCGCGTCTCGTGCACAGAATGCGTCGGTTTGTCCAGTTTACATAGATCTTTGGTTTCAATCAGAGCTTTGTTTTCATTCTTTGATGCTGAACATATTTTTCTATGGAGATTTTAGCTTTGAGAGTTTAAAATGGAGTGAAAATATTTATGTCCTTTTGGAACAAGTGTATAATGTGTAGTAAAAAGTTTACAGCCTTAGTTATAATAATGTCTGTAATACTACTTCACAGATTCCCCCTATTTGATAAATTAATATGGGAATCCTTTATGGGTGGGGGGATTAGCTACTCCCGATCTGCTAGTTTAGTTTTGCAGTTTCCATCTCAAAATTCGCGGGTTCTCATTAAGCATGGTTTGAATCCTGTGGTGCGAGGGGGGTGTCAAATGTTCTTTCTGGTCTAATTTCTTCAAAATATTTTTGCAGCTATTGATTTCAAACCAATGCATGTTTAGTTAGTAAAATTATACAACAAAGCTGTGGAAGTGTCACTATATTTATTTCCTGATTAATTTACAGAGCTCATCACACAACACTTCCAACTGCTCCTCCCTGATCATGCTGGGGTCCATGCTCCAGTCTTCACTGAGTCAGGTGGGTCCCCTTCAACATGCATTTACCATATATTATTGGAATTATTGTCTCCTGGATTGTCATCGAATCGTGAGGTAATCAAGATTGCCAGCCCTACTCTTTACACACACCTTTTATGCAGAAAGATACATACATAATAAATAATGAAATTGATAGTTGATCAGTTATCCCACTACCTCTGTTAACATGACACTAAGGATATAATGATTTTGTTAACCCAGTAACTATAACATTTATTGATGAGCCAAGGGTAAGAATTGTATTTTTCTGAAGTTTGCATGTGAATTTAAAATTTGTTGACTCTTTGTATTTCAGACTGCTGACCTTCTCGCCAACATAAGCAGGTGCAGGGGTTTATTCAAAGTACAGGTGAGTTGTGTAATCTAGACGTTTTAACTAAACTTCAAATGTAAACTGTGCACAGAAAAAATTTTCTTTGTTCTTTAGAATGAAGACCATGCAGCAATCCAGGAGGCAATCGAGGACACCACGGTGGGAGTTTCCCTCCTAATGGAAAGTGGCGAGGAAGAGGACATTCTCATGGTCCACATCTCCCAGGCTGTGGTGGTCGACCCCCCAAGTGTCAGAGTGGCAGTTGCCAAGGCTTTTTTGGCCTTATTTACAGCACAAATCTGATTATCATCCTCATTTCAGAAACACCTTTGAGGTAATCCAAAGAAAAACTGTAATAGAGTTGTAGGGCAAAGTTGTGTCTAAGGTTTCAGGCTTAAAGAGCCGACTCTTTTAATAAAAATGACCTTTAAAAAGTTTTTCCTAAGAAGGGTTTCCAGCTGTTTGCTTTGGCTCTGTTATCTTCTGTTTAATAAAAATAGCAAGCCCAATTTATATTGATTTGTACTTTTTGCTACACTGTAAACATATTTTTCAAGTTTAGATAATAAAAAAGTTAAATCTGAAATTTGTGTTCAGTGTCATATGTTCATTGGACTGTAATAATGCACAAGAAAGTATTTGCTTTAAATAATAATCTGCAATTGCAGTTTTATTTTTCAATTTAAATTTTATCAAAATAATTTATAAATTAAAATGAACTATGTAGGTAATTTCAAAAAAATAATAGTTTTGCTACATTTTTATTGTCTTTTAAATTTTTGAAAAAATTATGGTAAATGACATAATAAAATCTTGTTTGTTTCTGTAAAATTATTAGGTGCAGAAACAAAGAAGCATTCATTATGGTAGAACATGATTATATCATGTGCAATAATTATATTGGTTCAACATGATTTTTTTGCGCGCAACCGATGTCCATGATTTTTTTATGTCAATCCAACAGATCTTTTTTTTCAGTGTACTGGTACAGAAAAAGTGCGGTGCCTGGCGTTTTTGTGTGGACTACAGAAAATTGAACCGAGTCACTCATAAAGATGCTTTCCCCTTGCCTCGAATAGAGGATTCCCTGACCAGTCTCAGCCAAGCAGAATGGTACTCCACTCTGGACTTGGCCAGTGGATACTGGCAAGTGGAAGTAGAGGAGAAAGACAGAGAAAAAAACTGCCTTTACAACACCTTTTGGCTTATTTGAGTTTGACAGGATGCCCTTTGGACTCTGTAATGCCCCAGCAACCTTTCAAAGACTGATGCAGCGCTGTTTGGGGGACCAGCTTGTTGACTCTGCTCTTGTATACCTGGATGATGTTATTGTGTATTCCAAAGACTTTGCAACCCACCTTGACCATCTGGAGCGTGTGTTTAAGTCCCTGGGGCGTTGTGGTCTCCTTTTTTGCCCAGAGAAATCCAAGCTGTTTTATAAGAAAGTCAAGTTCCTGGGCCACGAAGTCAGTGGTGATGGAGTGTCGCCTGACCCAGAGAAAACCACAGCTGTCCAGAGTTGGGACCGTCCTACCACAGTTAGGCAGGTAAGATCTTTTCTTGATTTTGTGGGCTACTACAGGCGGTTTGTTAAAGACTTTTCCAAGATTGCTAAACCTCTGAATGAACTTTTGAGGGGCTCATCAAGGAGCAGGTGCAGAGAATCACCCTCTGTCCAATGGACTGATGAGTGCGAAGTTGCATTTCAGCAGCTCAAGCAATGCTTGCTACAAGTGCCAATTTTGGCATATGCAGATTTCACAAAGCCTTTCACTGCCTATACAGATGCCAATAACTGCGGTTAAGGTGCTGTTTTAGCCCCGGAACAGGATGAAGCAGAACGAGTCATTGCATATGCTAGTCGGAGCCTGCACCCCTCAGAACGTAACAATGCCAACTACAGCTCTTTTAGACTTGAGCTGTTGGCAATGAAATGCGCTCTGGTGGAGAAATTCAAAGATTTTTGTGGGGTGCAAACATAACTGTTGTGACGTACAATAACCCCCTTGTACACCTGCAGACATCAAAACTAGGGGCCGTGGAACAGAGGTGGGTTGCCCAGCTGGCCAATTTTGATTACACCTTCCAGTACCGACCGGGGAAGGACCACACTAATGCTGATGTATTGTCTAGACTCCACATTGCCTCCACTGGCCCAGGGTCTGTTGGCACCCAGACGGTACATGTTATGGAGGTTTTGGATGAGGCAGAGGAGCCCTTTAATGGTTGGGGGTGGAACCCTGGCTTGTGGAGACTGGAACAGCAGAGAGATCCCACAGTTTGTCAGGTTCTGGACTATCTGACTCAAGGTGGGTTACCAGGTGCAGCAGAAAGGCGGGGGCTTTCTCAGCCAATAAAGAGACTCTTACAGCAATGGAGAAGACTCGAAATTATTGAGGGAGTGTTATAGAGGAGAGTAAAAGACTCCTCAACCTATGAAACTCTCCAACAAGTTGTGGTCCCAAACAATAAAACTGCAGCCTTGGTAGAGTTTTGCCATCAAAACAGTGGACACCCAGTGCAGATCGCATGCTTGCTACGCAGCGAATACATTTTTATTGGCCCCAAATGGAAAAGACGGTTCAGGGTTATATTAAAGCCTGTCCCCGCTGCATGTTGTACAAAACCAAAGCTGATCACAGGGATCCTCTTGCCCCATTCACTGCCAGAGCCCCGATGCACATAGTGGCAATGGACTTTCTAACATTGAGCCGCCCTACAGACAGATACCAGAAAACATTATGGTTGTGACTGACTAGTTCACAAAGTATGCATGGGCTATTCCAACTCCTGACCAGACAGCAGTGGCAACGGCTCGTGCCTTGTGGACTCATAAAGTTAAGTGTGCCAGCTACACACCGAGCTTCTATGAACAGCCTGTAGCTCAGTCACCAGTGGATTTTAATTGGGTTTATATGGATTAACTTTTAACTCCTTTGCATGACTGTTTTTGTGCTTTTAAAACTATTTGTGGATTTGCCTTGTTTTTATTGCATGTGTACTGGTGGCTTGGAGTGCAGGCCTGCTCGTGTGAAGGACTTGGGTGTGGGACGAACGTCAAGGTGGACACTTGGACAATGGCGTCATATGGTCAATTACCACCACTGCTCTCATGATGTGTTGGGTTTACATGTGTTTTATGTCATTCTTGTTTTTAGTTTTTTTTACCATTCCTGGTTTTAGACCATTTTTTTAAAACCTTTTAACTACCAAGGCTTTGGCTGTCTCTGGAGCAACTAGCAAACTCCCCAGCTGATCCCTAAAATTTTTGATTACTCTCAGGGCTTCAACCCCACCCCTCTGACATCTCCATCCTCCGAACATACAATATGAACGCACACTCTTCCGCTTCGCGTTCTCACCCCCCTCTAGTACACGCGCTTCTTCCTCCTCACACACACGCGGTCCCCAACACATTCACACCCCCACTCCACAACAATACCGACGCCGCCTGCGATGGCTTCATTGGGCTGCAGAGATCCTGCAAACCACCTATCAATAAATAAAACATTAATCAATCGTAAATAAAACAAATGAGCTTCCAAACATTTGGAACGTTTTAAATAAACTAAGTTTGCTCTGCTGCTGCGCAGCGTTCCCTTGCTGCTGCTCTGTGTATGCTCAACTCCACTTTAATCTCATAAAAATACGGGTTTTTTTCTTGTAAATTTACATTTTAAAATCTCGTAATTTTTTTAATTTTTTTTGGTGGCCCTCTGTCTCAAAGAATAGTTTGAAACTGAGTCGTTTTTTTCCGCTGGTAGGAAAGAAAAAAAATCCTTGTTTCCGTTGTGCTGAGATTAAAGCTAATGCTGCTGTTATGTCGTCGTGTTGCGGGTAATTTCGTTGTGCTTTGGGTAATTTTGGGAAATTTTGTTTTTTCTTTTTTTTTTTTTTTGCAAATATCTTTTTATTGTTTTTATAACACAAGAACAAAGTAAGAAGCAGTGAAACAGCATATAATGAACAAAAATCCCCCCCAAAAAAAGAAAAATTAGTACAAGAAGGTACGTAGAGTTGTCAGGTTGAAATTATCCTCCTATCCAGAATACTGATCACAGAGTTAACAATATGTCATAACCTTTCCTTGTTTTGTACATAAACCATTTTTCCCAGTCCTTCAGAAATCTGTCTTCCTTCATTCTTAGTTTGTATGTAAGTCTCTCCATGGTTTGGATTTCTTCCACAATATACATCCATTGTTTGTGTGTTGGGGCGTCAGCCTTCTGCCAGTTCTTAGTTATGGCTTTCTTTGCTGCCACAAGAAGAACTTTTACTAGGTTTTGGTCAGATTTATGTACTGTTTTCTCTAAGTAACCCAGATACATCACAAGACAGGTTCGGGGTATCTTATACCTGAGTGTTTCACATATAGTAAAGTGGATGGTTTCCCAGAAGGGCTTTATTTTCTCACATTCCCAGAAAATATGTGTCTGATTTGAGTCCTCATCCATGCAAGTTCTCCAGCAGAGTTGCTGAGTTTTAATTAGTTTGCCCTTGATTTGTGGTGTTATAAAATATCTTATTTGGTTTTTCCAGGCAAATTCTCGCCATTTCAGTGACTGCGTTGTGGTTTGGTGAACTTTCCACATATCATCCCACATCTCCTCTGAGATTTTTTCTCTCAAATCTTTTTCCCATTTTGCTTTGACATATAGAGTTGACCCCATTTTTGAATCCATAAGGTGCTTATATAGAACTGATATAATCTTGGGAATATTTTCACTGTAGGCCTGTATAAATGTTTTAATTATTGGGTGTATTTTGTGTTCCTCTGTTTTGATTTGCTTTTCATAGTAGTCTCGCATTTGCATATATCTGAATAGGTCTTGATTTATTAGACCATATGTGTCCTTAAGTTCCTGAAATTCTCTCATTTCACCTTTCTTTATTATTTTGCACATGGCCGTAATACCCTTTTCAGCCCATTGTTTAAATCTGTGGTCAAATTGTGCAGGTCTAAATTTGTCGTCATATGCTGTCCATTTCAGTAATCTGATTTCTTTACCTAATTTTAATTGTTTTATTACATAATACCAGTTCTCAAGAGTAAATAATGTTATTGGATTTAGATCTAAATGCTCTTTAGCAGTGGCTGGGACCCCGTTTTCCCCCATACATGTTTGAATTGGGAATCTGGGTGTGAAAAGTTCTATATCTTTCCATCGGGCAACATACTCTGTATTACACCAGTATACTAAGCGATGTATTTGGGCAGCTCTAAAGTATTCTTTTAGATTAGGTAGGGCTCTTCCCCCCTTTATAATGGGTAGTTGTAAAGTGTGGTATCGTATTCTTGGTCGTTTTCCTTCCCATATAAATCTTGATGTAAGTTTATCCCATTTTTGGAATTGGGATTGTGGGATCTGTTTTTTCTTTTTTTTATGTAGTGTGAGCCCTGTCGGCCACCGTAGGTTATTATGAGAAAGAATGGAAAATGAAACTGCTTTAAAAACCAAAATTACAAACTTATTTGCAAGTTAAGAACAAATTTTCTGCTGAGCCATATGTTATGTACAACATAAAAAGAGGACAAAGATCCTTATGTGCTCAACTTAGAGCAAGAGTGCTCCCCCTAAAGGTGGAAGTAGGGTGCTTTAAAAGTGTTACTGAGGAGGAAAGACTGAGGATGAATTTCATTTTTTGTTTTATTGTCCTTTGTACAAAAAACAGAGACTATGTTTGTATGAGGTAATAGAGAACAAATGTCCTGATTTATTTTGGTTATCTGATGATAAAATTTTACGTTGGCTTTTTGAAAATGAATTTTTTTGTTTGGCAAATTTTGTGTCAAAGGCATGGACAATAAGAATGGACACTTTGTATTCTGTCAGACTCTGACTAGGGGGGTTATTGAATTTTTGTGATGGGCATGTTTCTATATGTTTTATGCATTTTGTCTTTCAGTGTCATATAAGCCCGTGTGGGCTGGGAACATTAGTGCACAACACTTAAATAAAATCTATCAATTCATGGGGGAAATTAACGATTGATTGAATGATAAATGATTACAGTACACGTTTCTTACAACATAATGGCAAAAGGACAAGATTTTATTTGGGCATGCCTTAATTTACAGAGACACGTTTTCCTCATGTAAAATTATTTTACTTTCAGTTCGTCTAAAACCACTTTTTTCCATCCACACCTTACGGTAGAAGGTCAACGTGGGAGTGGTGGGGATTTTGCCTTGAAAAACTAAAAGATTCTTCTGAAGACTGTGATCTAAAAAAAAAACATTTCGGAAAGCAATAGGAGGGTGAGATGGTGTAGAGAAAATGGAAGAGTGACACTGACACTTTACCACTTCATTTATGTGTGTTTGAATAAGGATAAAGAAGAAATAAAACAAGGCTATTTGGATGTTCAGAAAGATGCACTCTGGAGGGGGATTTTTGCTCTTTTTGTATGACGCTGCTGTTTGCACACAAAAAAAACCCTTTCAAACAGAAAGGTGTTCACTTAATTATTTCATGTCTATGTTCAACTGCAAATAAATAAAGCTTATTTAAAAAGGTTTACAGCAATCATGTTTCTTGCTGATATTGAATGGTATTTCATTCATCTTCTAATCTGTTTTATCCCTTTAGGGTCACAGGGCTGCTGGAGCCTATCCCGGCCACTTGCGGGCAGGGGACATCCTGGACAGGTCACCAGTCTGAAAATTTAGAGAGACCAATTTTTGGATGGTGGGAAAAAGCCAGAGTCCCCGGAGAAAACCAAAAAACATGCAAACTCCACACAGAAAGGTCCCGCATTGGTTTTCTGGTTAAGGAACCCAGCTGGGACTTGAACTCGGGGTCTCCAAGCTCAAGGCAAGAGCGCTAACCACTGTGCCACCTTGCAGTGGGTAACAGTATTTCCACATTAAAAATAAAGAGCAAGTGGACCAGGGACTCTTCCTCAGTGTGATAAAATATAGGATGTTTCCATTGTGTGGGTTTTTGCAGAGTTGTTTGTTGAAAGCCAGGTTCCAGTTTGGGAACCACTGATCTAGACTTTGGTCAAGTGATAAAGAAGATCAGACTTCTTGGGCTTTACCAAAAGGTTTAAACTTCAACAGTAAAGACCAACACTCCTTAGGCTCTCTGGACTGAATTCTCTCCTGGTGCAACAAGCTTCTAGGTCACACCTATTGTCTGATCGGGTCACACAATGTACGGTCCTCCCAGAAGTAAAATACATTTTAGACTCTGGGTTCTTTTCACCTAAAGCCTAATGAGATGAAATCTTGTTTTACTCCAACTGATCAGCAGCCTTGTGTTAACATCACATGTTTTCCAGCTGCCCGCTGCTTCAAACAAGTTCACTCCATTTACACTGTCACACACCTGTCTAGGGGTTTGTAAATGGGTGTAACATAAAGGTAAAAAGGAAAATTAAATTCACCAATGACTCAAAAACTCTCACAGGATCCAGGCTGAAATTAAGCTGGGAATATATTTAATGAAAAGCTCAAAACTATACAAAAACCACCAAACTCAAATTACAAGGACCAAAGCCTCTAACAATGTCTATCAAACACTCTGCTGCTGCCAGCTGGAGAGGGGATTCCAACAGACGATGTGGCAGTTTTTAAAGCTGCTGCTGTAAGTCCACAGCCAATCAGGTGCTCCAGACACTGTGGAACCCAATCTGCACATTATAGGAGGGAAAGAAAAAGGAAAGACAGAACCTCCCACTGTAGCAGAAAACCAAAGAAAACAGATACAGAAAAACACTCCAAATATACAAATTAAACAATATTACAGCCACAGCCTTAACATACACATGCACTCTTTATCCCACCAAAAAAAGCTTGTTTTTTTTATTTTATTTTATTTCAGGGACCCTTTTAATACAGAACTCGAACCTGTGTTTTCTTTTAAAATTCTAGGCCTTTTCGGGGACTCGAATCCCTGCACATACAGTAAGGTCAATAAGTATTTGATCACCCTGTGATTTAGCAAGTTCTCCCACTTAGAAAACATGGAGGGGTCTATCATTTTTCATCATAGGTGCATTTCCACAGGGAGGGACAGAATCTGAAGAAACATTCAGAAATCATGTTGTACAATTTTTTTAAAACAATTTATTTGTATATTACTGTGACAAATAAGTATTTGATCACTTGTTTGTCAGATAGATTTCTGACCAGCAAGGACCTGCTGTTCTGCTTTTAAATAGTCCAACTCCACTCAACTCATCATTATAGATTCGTGGCACCTGTTTGAGGTCGTTAGCTTGCATAAAGGCACCTGTTTACCCCACAATCAGTCAGAAGTCTAACTACCAACATGGGCAAAACCAAAGAGCTGTCAAAAGACACAAGAGACAAAATGGTAGACCTTCACAAAGGTGGAAGTGGCAACTTGGCAATTGCCAAGCAGCTTGGTGAGAAAAGAACAACTGTTGGAGCAATTGTCAGAAAATGGAAGAGGCTAATGATGACTGTCAACGGCCCCTTGCAAGATCTCACCTCATGGGGTATAGAGGATGCTAAGGAAGGTGAAGAATCAGCCCAGAACTACACGGGAGGAGCTGGTCAATGACCTGAAGAGAGCTGCAACCACCGTTTCCAAGGCCACTATAAGTAATTCATTAAAACGTCATGGTTTAAAAAAATGTATCGCACGGAAGGTTCCCCTGCTGAAGTTAGCCCATGTCAAGGCCCGTCTGAAGTTTGCCAATGACCATCTTGATGATCCAGAGGAATCATGGGAGAAAGTCTTGTGGGGAGATGAGACCAAAATAGAACTTTTTGGTCTTAACTCCATTCGCCGTGTTTGGAGGAGGAAGAAGGAGGAGCATCATCCCAAGAACACCATACCTACAGTGAAGCACGGGGGTGGAAGCATCATGCTCTGGGGGTGTTTTTCTGCACAGGGGACAGGACGACTGCACTGTATTAAGGATAGGATGAATGGGGCTCCGCATTGTGAGATATCGGGGCTGTTCAGACAGTATGTGCCGCGCGCGCACACACACAAGGCAAGGCAGCAAACACACAGTCAGTGGTGATCTCGTAAGGGAAGATCCTCAAAAAGTATCGATAAGAGTATCGATAAGAGTATTGTTAAAATACCGGATCGATAAGCAGTATCAATAAGAGTAGTAGTACCGTTAAAAGCTTAATGATACCCATCCCTAGCAGGGCTCGACATAGCCATTTGTCCGCTGGCCCGGTCCTGTTTTTCGAGCAGTGCGGACCACAAGACTTTACTTTTCACTTGTCCGCTCGGGCCACTAAAATATCTAACGGTTTATATATTCTTCACCTTTTTCAAAAAGTAAATTTTGCGAAAACGTGTAGATTTACCTCGTCTTCATAATTTAGTTTTTCTGCTAGTCCTGTGTTCAGACTTCAAGGGTTTCTATGGGAAACCTCTGATCACTTCTCCTTCTCTCCCGCCTGCGCGCGCGCGGCTTTCACTGCCGAGCACCACGCGGCACGCGCTCACTACTTTTTTTTTTCAAACTTTATTGAATGTAACAATTCAATACAAAACAATGTTAAACAGCAACAACGAAGGCACAAGCCAGTGGGTTATTATTACATTTGATTATAAATCCGACACCGTCACTGAAGAGAGACTGAAGCATGTCAGAGATGTGGAAGACATGGCAGGAATAGATAGGAATATGTTGGATGGAGTAATGGGTGGAATTAGTACTATGGACAGCAAGATATTTAATGAATGCATTGAAGATGAAACTGTATCCACTAAGCGTTAAGCTGAATGTCAAAGAATCAAAGGCAACTCCAAATACCTGAATCTCAGACTCAATTGCAGTAGAATGTTAAACTACTTAATTTTGTTTTTCTTTACAACACTGTAAGCAGTAAGTATTTCTAGTTAGCTGAATGATCTCAGTTAGACCTGCACAATATGAGGAAAACTCGCGATATGCAATATCAGAGATTAAAATTGCGATAACGATATAATTTGCGGAATATAAACAAACAGAAAAATAACCAAATAACCATTCCCAGTTTAAAAATTATACTCCAAATGACCCACGTTGACATAGGTTACAAACATCTAACATAACAGGGCTCCATCTGATTGGTCAACAATGTGAAGGCGTCCATCCGATTGGTCAAATGCATTAAGGGATTTATTTGATTCGTTAAATGGTTCAAGCTGCCATTAGATTGTTTTAACACATTTAAGGTTTATGATTTATTGCGATATTTGCCGTTAGAAGCACCATGAAAACTTCTGAACTAGTGTTACCCACTACACTGCAGTGCTCTCTTCAAAACATCTGAAACAGACTAGAGCAGATTTAAGTTTGATATGGTCTATTTTCAGTCATTGAAAAGTGTAGAAATAAGTGATGTCACCAGAATGCACCAAATTGCACCATATTAAAAGTTTCCGGGGGGGCATGCCCCCGGACCCCCCTAAAGTTGCAAGCACCTGCGGAGCGGTGGGTCCCGCTATGCGCGGTGTCGGGCCAGTAACTTTCAGGCAGGGCCAGTAAGTTTCAAAAACTACTGGCCCTGTGGGCCAGTGCAAATTTCTGGGCTATGTCAACCCCTGCCTTGTCACAGTAATATACAAATAAATTGTTTAAAAAAAATAGTGATTTCTGAATGTTTCTTCAGATTCTGTCTCTCACTGCACCTGAAATGCACCTATGATGAAAATTTTAGACCCCTCCATTTTTTCTAATTGGGAGAACTTGCTAAATCACAGGGTGATCAAATACTTATTTACCTCACTGTACATATGCTTCATTTTTTTTAGGTTACAGGACTCAAACCTATACCTTTTCTTTAGAATTCTAGACATTTTTAGGGACTCCTCACCTACGTAAGTGCTTTCAGTGCTATCATTCTGAAGCAGTCTAAAGCAACGAACTATTTATATCCAGTTCCATATTATGCCACAGGGAGGCAGTGTTGATCTCTGTTAACAATACTATATAACTCAGGCGTGTTTGCGGTTGTTTTGAAGTCTGATAAATGGGTTGACATTTATCTGTCTGTTCCTTTTTTTGAATTTAATCTTAGTTTGGTCAAATCAGGCTTTGCTTATACCCTGATAAATATGTTTTGTGATTGTTTAATTACACCTCTATAAAAAGTCTCCTATGTAAAATAAAATACGTAAACAAAACAAAAAAATCAACAAGTATATAAATTAGTCTCCTTCAGCTTTCTAATAACATCTCGTACCTTTTTTCTTTTCTTATGGAACTCAGATGAGTAATCCTGATCAAAATACACTTTGTGCCTGTCACGGTGCCTCGGCCAGCCCCGCCCCCTCAGCTCTGCTCCTGACTTCCACCAGCTGTGACCACTTCATCTCATCAACCTGCCTACTCTTAAGGAGATCCAGCCCATTCATCGACGCCAGTTCGTTAACTCCTAACGGTGACTACGCCTGGTCAGCCTGCT
>CM074499.1:22196670-22227796 GCA_037389245.1 Oryzias sinensis | reverse complement strand
TACATGATACAAATACACAAAAACATCCCTCAACCTCCAAACTGTCTCTTTCTTAACATCCAAATAGCCTTGTTTTATTTCTTCTTTATTCTTATTCCAAAACACATGAATAAAGTGGTAAAATGTCAGATTTGATTCTTACTAAACCCTCTCACCCTCCTATCACTTTCTTAACAGCAGAAGAATCCTTTTTCTTTAGGCAAAATCCCCGTCACACCTTGACCTTCTACCAATTTAGATTCATTTTAGAAGAAGTGAAAGTAAAATAAGTTTATATAAGGAAAACGTGTCTCTACCAGTTAAGGCTTGCCTCGATTATATCTCGTACTTGCCGTAAGAAACGTGTTCTGCAATCATTCTGTCACATAGACGGGTTTGTGGTTCTGCTGAAGTGAAACTTAAGGGATTCAGCAGCAAAAAAGTCTAGCAAGAACAAGAACTAGCAAAGAGTAACAAAAGTATTAGTTTGAGATTATGAGAGTAAAACAGGTTTGAAATTACATGTCTGTGTTTGATCTTTTCAAAAAGGGGATTGAAACAGTTAAATCTCAAAACAGCATCCCTAAACTTAGAGCAAATTTCAAGATATAGTTGAAGACATCACTTATTTTCCATAATTCCATGAATCATACGATGAATATAGGTTGCGTCTACCATAGGTGTTGTGCACATATGATGACATTTGCCTTGCAGTAACAGCAACGACAACAATGGCAATCATAACTGTGAAGCACACTATGATGGTGGCTGCAATGTTGAGACAGCGAGCAGTGGCGCCATAGTGACGGGCGCCTTCCAGGTCTCCAACTATCTTCCGGTCTCTGGACTAAAAAGAAAAGAAAAAGAGAAACACGTCAGCAGCATCCAGAAAAAACCTCCAGACATTAATATTCCCCACAATCACAATTACAGAGTCAAAGAAAATCTACGGGGAAATTGATTTTAATTGTGTGACCCAAAATAAAATCCTGTTATTATATGTTGTAACAAACATACAAGGAACATGAAAAATAAGTCTCTGAGAAAAATATTAGAAACATTAACATGAACTCACCTTGATGGAGAAGATGAGAGCTGCCAGTCCCAGGCACAGTGGGTTGGAGTACAAAAAGCAGCAGAGGGACCAGATGATGTGGTCCCTCGGGGGCTCAGCTTGGAGGACAGTGGTGTTGTGACCCCCTGCAGCTGTGGTGGTATGAAGCTGTCCGGGGTACATGTAACCAGGAGGCTCCTGCAATGAAACATCCTCGGCAGAAAGAGGTACATTTGGGTAAACAGGATTCATTGCTCTCCCCTTGGCTGCAGTTCCAAGTATGTGTGAGCTCCAGGACTCCATGGCAGCTTTTGAGGTTTGACTTCCTCCTGACTATGGAAGCGATTGTGTAGCATAAATAAAAAGAAAAGTCATACCAGAAATGCTTTTTCATTTTCAAAATGAAGCTGCATTTTTTGACTCAAAATTAAAATGAAAAAGCAATCCACCAAAATGCTTCTTCCTTTTCTACTTCAACACTGCTTATTCTGTCACTTAATTAAAATGATAATGAGCTGTGGGCGCCCTTCTCCGGTGGGGCCCTGCGTTGGGCTCTCCCGGCGCGGCGGGGGGGCTGCTCTCCTGGTTGGGGTGGGGCGGCGCTCTCTTTCCCCCCGTGCCTCCCTGCTCTCTGGCTCTGGGGGCCTCGCGGCGGTCCTGCTGGCCCTGGCCTGGGTGGCGGGCTTGGTCGCCCAGGGGGCGGTTGTTCCCTGCCTGCTCCCGTGTGGCGTTCGGGTGGTTCTGGCTGCCGCTGCTGCTGCGGCGGGGGTCTTGGTGTGGGGGATGGATGGGCACTCCCCTTCATTATTTACACATTCCTCCATCCATTTTAGTAGAACATAAACACTCACCTGAGCACAGGTGTTAGCTCACCTTTGCACTAACAGTTTGCATGACGGAATGACTGAAATATTTCACACTAGTTGGTTTAAAGGCATAAGTATGCGTGTGTGAACACTATCTGTTTTGTGTACATGTTGACATGTGGACATTTTTGCAGCTAGCAGGTGTGTTGATAACGTTTGATTGTGTGTGTGGACAGGCCCCGCCCTTTTTTACTACATTTGAATCTTACCGTAATGATAAACAACCAGTAAACTTTTGCTTTATGCTGCTTCATCTTATCCCCCCTCCCCTCCTATTATCACCCTCCTACTTCCCCCCCCTCTCTAATATCCCTCTCTCTTCTTCCCTTCTTTCCTTTTCCGTCCGGTCCAACACCAAAGATTTTCAAACATGATTGAAATTAATAAAGTTTGTTAAAGTAAAATATGTCCAACACAAGAGGCCTTCAGCTCTCATCTGCCTGCCCAGCTGTTGGACAGGACAAGTTAAAAAAAACAAAAAAGGAGGAGGACCTCAGAAGGCGGACATGCTGCTATGTAGTTCTGAGAAGCTTTGTAAACTCATCAGAAGTTCACAACCACCACAAAGCCGTTTTCTCTGCCGCTAACAGCTCCACTGCTCCTAGTCTGTCTGTGGTCTTTTAGCAGGCGGACACACGAAGAGAGCAGTGATGTCATCGCCCCGCCTTCCCTCTGGAAATGCTTATTCTAAATTAACATTGAGACAAGGTTCGCTGGGTGGATGTGAAAATGCAAATGCAATCCCCTCTTTGCATTATTGTTTTAATTCTGACACAAAATAAGCGGTTTTAAGTATAAAATGAAAAATTATTTTGAAATATTGCTTTTTCATTTGAATTTTGAGTCATTTGATGGAGTTACATTTTGTAAATTAAAAAACATTTCTGTTAATCCATTTTTATTGTTAAATTAGACATTTCTAAATGAATTATGCTACACATTTACCTGATAACTTTTTGAAAATGAAATGTCAATTACCATTTCCATTATCATTTTAATTAAGTGACAGAATAAGCAGTGTTGAGGAAGGAAATGAAAAAGCATTTTGGTGGATTGCTTTTTGCAGCTTCATTTTGAAAATGAAAAGCATTTCTGGTTTTGACTTTTCTTTTTATTTATGCTACACAATCGCTTCCATACCTGACACCATAGTTTTATGGATTGCAAAAGCACACACGGGGATGGGGGTTTGGGGGGGGCAGCATTGTGCAACTTCTTTGCAAACCGAAAAACATTTCAAGTTACTTGTTTTTGTTGGACAAAAGTAATTCCGGAATTTGAAGGCGTAACATGACTCCTTCATTACCTTTAAGTTTTGTTTTTTTAATACCTTCAAAAACACAACACAACCGCTAAGAATTTCACTTTTAGAGGAGGGGTTATAGGGGGATGAAAACTTAGTATAATTTGTTAGCATGAATAAAAAAGATTGAATCTGCTCAACCTCCATGAAAAAGGTTTTTTGGTTGTGTAGCAATTTTTCACTGTAAGCCTTTTGTGGTCTCACTGCTTTAAACCATCACTTTTCTTTGACAAGATCCCTGTCATAATAGACACGTGCCTGAAGATGCAATGAGTTAAAATGTATTAGTCGTCAATCCAATTCAGGGCTCCTACCTCCCTTCCTGAGGGTTGCCCGATCTTGGAAGAAAAAAAAAAGCACATTTCCATGAAAGCCCTATATAATGCAACTCTTAAGCTTTTTAGAGTAAACTTGTCACAAGAACTGGCAGACAGCTGGATCCAAATGCAGCAGGTTTATGAGCTTAGGTAAAAATCCACAACACTAAATCAGGGTCAGGCATGGGAGTATGAGAGAAGAAACAGGGGTAGTCCGGATCCAGGCGAAAGTCGGGGCAGGCAGCAGGCAAACAGAGTCAGGAAACAGAAAGATCAGATCCAGATCTTTTTTTAATTGGTTTATTTTAAGAAATCATTTAAGAATAGTACACAAAAACATTACAATCACCAGTTATACATTCATACAATGACGTATCAAACTTAAGATAATTAGACATAAAATTAAATATTGCTTGAAAGGGAGTGGAAGGAAGCGAACTTATATAATCCCACCCCTGTTCTACCGTAACCATTTTATTACATGATTTATCATTATCCAGTTCATAACTTTATCAGATATAAAGCTTGGTACAGAAGGCAGAGTGCTGGCATGTAGGAAGTGTACGCTGGGGTTGCTGGGAGAAATAGTGTTTAGAACTCTGGAGATGGTTCCACCTGGTGACCAGAGGGGTAGACAGAGCTCTGACTTCTGACAGAGCCCCCCCTCCTGTGAGCGGTTCCAGAAGCGAGGTTGACGCCGAGGTTGACCAAGATGTCAGGGCACTGGTCTGTCCGGGTGGCATTGGTGGAGGTCGCTGATCAGGGAGGGGCCAAGGATGTTGTCAGCGGCAACCCAGGATCGTTCCTCTGGGCCATTCCCCTCCATAAATGGTAAATGGCGTATACTTATATAGCGCTTTCTACCTTCTTACGAAGGCCCAAAGCGCTTTACAGTCACAGTCCCATTCACCCATGCACACACACATTCACATACTGATGGCGGCTCCGCTGCCAAACACTGGCGCCAACCTCCCACCAGAGGTAAGGTGGGGTTCAGTGTCTTGCCCAAGGACACTTCGGCACATGGGCGTGCAAGGCGGGAATCGAACCTGCAATCTTACGATCATGAGTCGACCGCCCTACCGCTGCACCACGGCCACCCACGAGCTCTGTCTAAACATGGTGACGATTCTCTGAAAGAGCCTCAAACTATTGCACCCCCTCCAAGGGTCTGTTCCATTGGGATCAGTTGCTTCGGCTGCTGATTATTTAGCTTAAACTCTGACATACAGAGAGCAGATTTAATTATTTTAAGCACATCTGCAGTAAATATTAAGTTGTCACACCGCAGAATGCTTGACAGTATGGAACAATTATTTTTCTAAAGGCCCTGTAACACAACTAGTCCGTACACTGGTCATGAAATTGGTCATACATGAGTATACATGGAAAAAGTGAGGAAAGTTGTGGTCTTTACGTGAATTTCTTACAGATGTATCATCAATGAACCATGTTAAAACCCTGGAGGAAGTACGACTAAACCATCCAAAGAAGCCATAAATAAACATAAAACGAGAACCGTGTTTGATGATTGAGGTGTTCATATGCAATTAATTAGTGATTCAAGTGTGAATTCCATAATTGTAATAAGATGGGTTTTTCTGTGTACACATTAAAAATATACATCAGTGGTACATGAGTGAAAAGTCAACACATGTGGAAATACGTGGAACGGCTGTGGAAAGCCACAAATTTATTTATGCATCTCGCAAAAATCACGCACAATTCAGGGGTTGACATAGCCCAGACATTTGCACTGGCCCATAGGGCCAGTAGTTTTTGAAAGTTACTGGACCTGCCTGAAAGGTACTGGCCCGACACCGCGCACAGCACAGCACGACCCGACGCCGCAGGTGGCACCCTAGCGACGGACGCCGCAGGCAGACGCAGCAAGCACCACAGGTGCTTGCAATTTTAGGTGGGTCCGGGGACATACCCTCCCGGAAAATTAATATATGGTGCAATTTGGTGCATTCTGGTGACATCTAGCACTTATTTATACACTTTTCAATTACTGAAAATAGACCATATCAAACTTAAATCTGCTCTAGTCTGTTTCAGATTTTTTGAAGAGAGCACTGCAGTGTAGTAAGAAGTTTTCATGCTGCTTCTAATCACTGCTATTTCACATTTGTTCGTAATCAATAGTTAAGAAGTTTTATTCACTTTTTTGCTCTGACTGCCTTGAGGTTCTGCTTTTTGTTACTGTTGCAAAGTTACATTTACTTTTTAGATCCTTAATTACTGTTATGTTTTTCAAATTTGCAGAGTTACTTGTTTAAAGTTGCAAAGTTACATTTACTTTTTAGTTACTTTAGTTACTTAATTAAATTAAATAATTGAAAAATAAAATAAAATAAAATTACTGAGATCATTCAGTTTTGGCTAGAAATACTTACTGCTTACAGTGTTGTAAAGAAAAGCAAAATTAAGTACTTTGACATTCTACTGCATTTGAGTCTGAGATTCAGGTATTTGGAGTTGCCTTTGATTCTCTGAAAATTAGCTTAAAGCTTAATGCATACAGTTTCATCTTCAATGCATTCATTAAATATCTTGCTGTCCATACTACTAATTCCACCCATTACTCCATCTATTCCTGCCATGTCTTCCACATCTCTGACATGCTTCAGTCTCTCTTTAGCATCTTCAGTAGCCTCCCCATCCACTCTTTCTATATCTATTTTCACGCCATTAAGTTTCTCCGACGGATGCGGAGAGTGAACACTGTTCGCTGTTGCTGTCACATTTTGGTCACGTGGTGCGCACCAAAACGATCTTGGCAGATGGCAAACTTTCAAAGCGATGAAGACGAGGTAAATCTACACGTTTTCGCAAAATATACTTTATTGAAAAAGTTGAAAAATATATTAACCGTTAGATATTTTAGTGGCCCAAGCCGACAAGTGAAAAATAAAGTCTTGTGGTCCGTACTGCTCGAGCGAGCTGGACCGGGCCAGCAGACAAATGGCTATGTCGAGCCCTGCAATTGCTAACGATTTACATAATAATTGCATATAAACTACACAAGAAATGCTTAAACTACATAATTTTCAACCAATCAAATGTTTTGAACAGCTCAAAACTGAATTAAAACTAAACAAATCCCCTTTGGCAGAGATCATCAACGGACATCTGCGCAAACTGACGAATGTCAAACGCAAGGAACACTTATGAATTACGTATACCACGCATGAAGACCGAAATGTTATAAGTGGAAAATGCACAAAATGTACATAGTGGCTGTGACCTGGCCTTCAATAAACAACTTTGCAAAAACCAACACATAGGAAACATCCAACATTTTTTCACGCACTGAGGAAGAGTCCCTGGTCCACTTGCTCTTAATTTTTAAATAAGAAAATTCCACTCAATATCAGCAGGAAATATACACGCTGTTAACATTTTTAATAAGCTTTTTAATTTGTAGCTGAACACAGACGTGAAATAATAAAGTGAACCACATTGTCTTAATTTTCATACAAAGAAAAGTGTTGTTTACATGATACAAATACACAAAAACATCCCTCACCCTCCAAACTGTCTCTTTCTGAACATCCAAATAGCCTTGTTTTATTTCTTCTTTATTCTTATTCAAACACACATGAATAAAGTGGTAACATTTTAGATTTGATTCTTACTAAACCATCTCTCCCTCCTATCACTTTCTTAACTGCTTTTTTTATATTAGTCTTCAGAAGAATCCTTTTTCTTTAGGCAAAATCCCCACCACACCTATGGAGTCCTATATATACTGTTCATAATTAAATAAATAAATAAATATTTAATTAAATAAATAAATATGACCTCATGCAAATACACAATCAACCAATAAATCTCTCATAAATATATAAAAAGATCATGAAATTGTGAAAAACCGGCACACTGATTTTAAATTAGCCATTATATTATTCAATATATTTCATTTTGCTTTAAAAACCTGTTCATTATTTTAAAACAGCATTTTAAAATTTTCATTTTAATCATGTGGAATATTATTATAATTCTACATTTTTTTTCAGAACCTTGGACTCAACATCAATATTTTCCAAAGGATCTTTGTTTTTTTTCATGTTGCTGTTTTTCACAATGGCTTATTTATTTCATGAAGAGCTTTTTTAGGAGAATGGGTCTGTCTGTCAATCAAACTAGACAAGGTGGAGACACTTTTGCAAATGGCTACTCTTTTACTCAGACATAAGCAGCAGCACCTTGACTACATCGATGGAAGATGCTTCAGCGAACGTGACAGCGCGATGCCCACTCCTCAACACTAGGGGGAGTATGCACCTCAACACATCCACATTGTTACCAGAAATTGGGCAGTTTTGGTTCTAAATTTGCGGATTAAAGTGGCTTTGGGCAAGTGTGCATAATTCGGGTGATTTTGTGGTCGGTTCGGCAATTTTCATATTCTCATGAAGATCTAGTTTTGGCCTAAGTTAGGCTGAATGGTAACATAATGATAACATGGCTATATCTCTAATTTTATACAGTAAATCTTCTTCAAACTTGCTGTTATATTAGTTAAGATGCTAACCAACAATAATCCAGTGAAACTTTTGTGTAATCTTTTAATAAAGTGGCATTTTGGGTGGTTTCCATGTTATATGCTGACTGAATGAGACAGCCTGAATGAGATTATAATGGCAATATCTCTACTTTTATACAGTAAATCTTCTTCAAACTTGCTGTGATATTAGTTAAGATCGTAACCAACAATTATCCAGTGAGACTTTTGTGTAATCTATTAATAAAGTGGCATTTTGGGTGGTTTCCATGTTACACTCTGACTATAAATGAGGAGGCCTGAATGAGACTATAATGGCAATATCTCTAATTTTATACAGTAAATCTTCTTCAAACTTGCTGTTATATTAGTGAACATCATTAACAACAATATTCCATTGAACGTTTTGTGTAATCTTAGACAGAAGCCACTTTAGAATGAATTGACATGACTGGACCAGATGTGGCATTTTCCGTGGAGAATCTTTATTTCTGTTTCATTCCATTCCATGCCATGCTCAACAACACACAAAACACTCTTGTTAGTGTTCAAACTCACTTTTAGAATCTGTCTGATTGCATATATTTCAAACAAACACATTATTCTTGGGAGTTCATTATAGAATGGTCAGACATGCAATATAAATGAATCAATCTGTACATCAAATGACAATATAGAGCTGCAATATCTCTCATTGATTTCTGAGCACAGTACATGTTATTTGATCATGAGTAACTGTGACATGGGTGATATTAGCGCTTTATACCGTCTTTCCAGCTCGCTGGCGGGTGCACCGTAAACTATGATGTAAACGTGCATGCAAAAAGTCAGTGACGGCTAGCGAGACTGCACTTCCGCAGATGTCGGCTCACTTGACCGCGGTCTGCAAGCCGACATCAGGCACGATGTGAGCTCTGAGTGAATGGCGTAAGAATGAGAATGAAGTGTTTCAACCAGGGACTTCGAGACGTGGACGACCGGAGCTCCTCAGTGGTTTGGTCCACACAAACCCTCAAACTACAAAAACAGAGTCGTCCATGTTTGCATCTTCTGCAGTAGACAGATTGTTTGACTCTATTTGATCTCTAATGTCAGCAAAGCCACGCGGATATCGCTGAAACATGTAATCTCTCTGACTGGCACACCGCTGAGCGGATATCGAGGAATATGAGTCAATTTCCATGGATGAGCCAATGAGCGTTTAGATCCCGCCCACTATCACTGATTGACAGACAAACCTATTCTCCTGAAAAAGCTCTTCATGAAATAAATAAGCCATTGTGAAAAACAGCAACATGAAATAAAAACAAAGCTACTTTGGAAAATATTGATTTTGAAATACAAAGTTCTCAAAAAAGGACAGAATTATAATAATATTCAACATGATTAAAAATGAATATTTTAAAATGCTGTTTTAAAATAATGAACAGGTTTTTAAAGCAAAATGAAATATATTGAATAATACAATGGCTAATTTAAAATCTGTGTGCAGGTTTTTCACAATTTCATGATCTTTTTATATATTTATGAGAGATTTATTGGTTTATTATGTATTTGCATGAGGTCATATTTATTTATTTAATTAAATATTTATTTATTTAATTATGAACAGTATAGGACTCTATACACACCCACCTTGACCTTCTACCAAATTTAGATTCATTTTAGAAGAAGTGAAAGTAAAATAATTTTATATAAGGAAATCGTGTCTCTGCCAGTCAAGGCGTGCCTCGATTAAACCTTGCACTTGCGGTAAGAAACATGTTCTGCAATCATTCAGTCACATAGACGGTTTTGTGTTTTTGCTGAAGTGAAACTTAAGTGATTCAGCAGCAAAAAAGTATAGCAAAAACAAAAACTAGCAAAGAGTAACAAAAGTATTAGTTTGAGAGCATGAGTAAAAAAGGTTTGAAATTATATTTCTGTATTTTATCTCACCCTCCTTTTATTTTCCTGACTGCTTTTTTTACAGTCTTCAGAAGAAAAAAGTTCTATGATCAGACTCAAAGAATGGTTTTTATTCATTCAAAATGCCTCCCCATCCCAACCTAGATATTTTACCAAAGGTCTGGATGGAAAATGCGGTTTTAGATTACAAGAGTGCAGCAGAGCATTTTGACAAACATTGTTAGAGGCTTTGGTCCTTGTAATTTGGGTTTGGTTGTTTTTGTATAGCTTGGAGTTTTTCATTGTAAATAAATTCCCAGCTTAATTTCAGCCTGGGTCTCGTGAGAGTTTTTGAGTCATTGATGAATTTAATTTTCCTTTTTACCTTTATGTTACACCCATTTACAAACCCCTAGGCAGGGGTGTGACAGTCTCCAACTACCTCCTATTATTTTCTTAACTGCTTTCTTTTTACATCACACTCTTTAGAAGAATCATTTCTCTTTACGCAAAATTTCACACCACCCTTACCTAGACCTTCTGCTAAAGGTGCGGATGGAAAAAAGTGGTTTTAGATGAACTGAAAGTAAAATAATTTTATCCAAGTAAAATGTGTATCTGTGTATCAAGGCATGACCTAATAAAATCTTGCACTTTAGCCTTTTTGCAGTAAGAAACTTCTACCGTAATCATTAAGTCGCATAAACAGGTTTTGTGTTGCTGCTTAAGTGGTATTCTTAGATTGTCAGTTATTTAATTTTGATTTTGAATTTACAAATAAAAACAGATTTAAATATTTATTAAAACAGCACACACGACTTTGTTTCATAGTCTTTAATTTAGAGTTAAAATACAGTTTCAGTTTTGTCATTATAAAGCTGTTAGAGCAGTTGGTTATAAATCTTCTTGCATGAGATTCAAGAACAAAATCTGGCAAATATCAACAAAACAGTATCAGTTTGAGACCATGAGAGCAAAAAAGGTTTAAAATTTCATTTCTTTTTATTTTTTCTTTCTTTTTTTATCTTTTCAAAGATGGGAGTGAAACAATGACATCTAAAAACAGCAACTCTAATTTCAGAGGCAATTTTCAAGTTAGAGTCGAAGACAGCACTCATTTTCCATAATTTCTATTGTTGTATATATTGCTGTTTATATTAATATCGTATTGTCCGTAATAAAACCATGAATTTACCCAAAGAGCAACACCAACAATGGCAATGATAACTGTGAGGCAAACTATGATGGTGGCTGCAATGTTGAGACAGCGAGCAGTGGCGCCGTAGTGACGGGCGCCTTCCAGGTCTCCAAAAACCTTCCGGTCTCTGGACTAAAAAGACAAGAAAATAAAAGAAACGTGTCAGCAGCATCCAGAAAAACAACTCCAGACATTAATATTCCACGCAATCACATTTACAGAGTCAAAGAAAATCTACAAGGAAACTGATTTGAATTGTGTGACCCAAAATGAAATCCTGTCATTATATGTTGTAACAAACATACAAAGAACATGAAAAATAAGTCTGTGAGGAAAATATCTGAAACGTTAACATGAACTCACCTTGATGGAGAAGATGAGAGCTGCCAGTCCCAGGCACAGTGGGTTGGAGTACAAAAAGCAGCAGAGGGACCAGATGATGTGGTCCTTTGGGGGCTCAGCTTGGAGGACAATGGTGTTGTGACCCCCTGCAGCTGTGGTGGCATGAAGCTGTCCGGGGTACATGTAACCAGGAGGCTCCTGCAATGGAACATCCTCGGCAGAGAGAGGTGCATTTGGGTAAATAGGATTCATGGCTCTCCCCTTGGCAGCAGTCCCAAGTATGTGTGTGTTCCAGGACTCCATGGCAGCTTTTGAGGTTTAACTTCCTCCTGACACCTGGGTTTTATGGATTGCAAAAGCACACACAGAGGGGGGTAATGTGTTAGTTTTTCAAAGATCAGCATTGTGCAACTTATTTGCAAACCGTAAAACATTTCAAGTGACTTGTTCTTTGTTGGTCAAAACTAATCCTGGAATTTTAAGGCGTAACATGACTCCTTCATTCCCTTTAAGTTTATTTTTTGTAATACCTGCAAAACACAACACTCTAAGAGTACCGCAAAGAATTTCACTTTTAGAGGAAGGGTTATAGGGAAAGGAAAAAAGATTGAAAATGAAGATCAGCTTAGTAGAATTTGTATAACATGAATAAAAAAGATTGAAACTGCTCAACCCCCATAAAAAAAAAGTTTTAGGTTCTGTGGAAATTTTGAACTGTCAGCCTTTTGTTGTCCCACTGCTTTAAACTATCAAGTTTTTGGACAGGGTCCCTGTCGTAATACACACGTGTCTGAAGATGCAATGAGTCAAAATGTATTAGTCGTCAATTCAATTCAGGGCTCCTACCTTCCTTCCTGAGGGTTGCTAGATCCTGGAAGAAGAAAAAATGCACATTTGCGTGAAAGGCCTATATAATGCAACTCTTAAGCTTTTTAGAGTAAACTAGTCTCAAGAACAGGCAGACGCAAGGAAAACTTATGACTTACATATATCACGCATGAATCACGAAGACAGAAATGTTATAAGTGGAAAATGCACAAAATGTACATAGTGGCTGTGTGACCTGGCCTTCAACAAACAACTTTGCAAAAACCAACACATAGGAAACATCCTACATTTTTTCACGCACTGAGGAAGAGTCCCTGGTCCACTTGCTCTTAATTTTTAAATAAGAAAATTCCACTCAATATCAGCAGGAAATATACACGCTGTTAACATTTTTAATGAGCTTTTTCATTTGTAGCTGAACACAGACGTGAAATAATAAAGTGAACCACATTGTCTTAATTTTCATACAAAGAAAAGTGTTGTTTACATGATACAAATACACTAAAACATCCCTCACCCTCCAAACTGTATCTTTCTGAACATCCAAATAGCCTTGTTTTATTTCTTCTTTATTCTTATTCCAACACACATGAATAAAGTGGTAACATTTTAGATTTGATTCTTACTAAACCATTTCTCCCTCCCATCACTTTCTTAACTGCTTCTTTTTTTTCTGGTCTTCAGAAGAATCCTTTTTCTTTAGGCAAAATCCCCACCACACCCACCTTGACCTTCTACCAAATTTAGATTCATTTTAGAAGAAGTGAAAGTAAAATAAGTTTATATAAGGAAAACATGTCTCTGCCACTCAAGACATGCCTTCATTAAATCTTGTACTTGCCGTTAGAAACGTATTCTGCAATCATTCAGTCACATCACAGGTTTTGTGTTTCTGCTGAAGTGAAACTTAAGGGATTCAGCAGCAAAAAAAGTATTGCAAGAACAAAATCTGGCGAAGAGTAACAACAAGTTTTAGTTTGAGATTATGAGAGTAAAACAGGTTTGAAATGACATTTCTGTGTTTGATCTTTTCAAAAAGGGGATTGAAACAGTTAAATCTCAAAACAGCATTCCTAATTTCAGAGCAAATTTCAAGAGATAGTTGAAGACATCACTCATCTTCCATAATACATTACATTTACAGAGTCCAAGAAAATCTACAAGGAAGTTAATTTAAATTCTGTGACCCAAAATAAAAACCTGTTATATTTTGTAACAAACATACAAAGAACATGAAAAATAAGTCTCTGAGGAAAATATTAGAAACGTGAACTCACCTTGATGGAGAAAATGAAAGCTGTCAGTACCAGGCACAGGTTTAAGTCTTAATTCTTCCATTTTATAAACCATATACCCTCTTATTATTTTCTTAACTGCTTTCCTTTTAGATTACAGTCTTCAGAAGAATTATTTTTCTTTAGGCAAAATCCCCACCACCCCAACCTAGACCCTCGACCAAAGGTGTGGATGGAAAAAAGGATTTTTAGATGAACTGCAAGTGAAAATAATTTTACAGAAGAAAATGTGTTTTTGTGTATTTAGGCAGGCCTTAATAAAATCTGAACAAGACCAATGTCATGGCCCAGGGCACTGAGAACCCCCCCCCCCCCCCCCCATCAATCGCCACTGAGGGATACATCCTGGAAGTTGTGGAGAACTTCGCCTATCTTGGGTCCATGATCTCCAGTTCACTGTCCATTGACTCGGAGATCAACTGCAGAATCGCTGTGGCAGCTGCAGTCACGGCCAAACGGATCCAACAAGTGTGGAACAATACCAAGCTCACTGAGAAGACCAGACTGTGCATCTACCAAGGATGCATGCTCAGTACTCTCCTCTACGGCAGCAAGACGTGGACCACCTACGCGAGGCATAAGAATAAGCTCAACACCTTTCACATGAGATTCTTGCGGCGCATTCTGCAGATCAAGTGGCAGGACAAGTTTCCAAACAATGAGGTGCTGGAACTAGCCAACATGAGCAGTTTGCACACAGCACTCAGTGAAAGACATCTGAAGTGGCTTGGCCATGTCATGAGAATGGAGGCAGGCCGCATTAGCAAAGACCTCCTATATGGCAAGCTGGTTAAAGGCCAAAGACAGCTGAGGTAATACACACGTGTCTGAAGATACCGTGAGTCAAATGTATCAGTAGTCAATCCAATTCAGGGCTCCTACCTTCCTTCCCAAGGTTTGCCAGGGCCTGAAAAAAAAAGCATGTTTGCATGAAGGTCCCATATCATTCTACTCTTAAGCTTTTTAGAGTAAACTTGTCACAAGAACAGGCTGACGGCTGGATCCAAATGCAGCAGGTTTATTAGCTCAGCCAAAAGTCCACAAAGCTAAATCAGGGTCAGGCACGCAGGAGTCGACAACGGGCAAGAATTAATCCACGGAGAGATAGGGTAGTCAAAATCCAGACAAGAATCGGGGCAGGCGTCAGGCATAAGTCAGACATAGGGTCAGGAAAGAAGGCATAGTGTCACAAACGATAATTCCCACTGAGCGAAGCTCAGTGCAGTGCTTAGGTATTCTGTGATTGATTGGAGGAATGGGAGTCAGGTGTGTGGCATCCAAGAAGTGGGGTTGTTGAGAGATGTAGTGGTTAGAACTCTGGAGATAGTTCCAGCTGGTGACCAGAGAGGGAGACAGAGCTCTGACTTCTGACTTAGCCCCTCTCCTGCAAACAGTTCCAGAAGCGATAGATATACAGTAACTGGAAGCATTAAAGTTTATCTCCGGTTGGGGTGTGTAAAGGTCACAATAATTTCCGGGTAACAAATTAATATTTCATGGGAAAAAAATAACTATTTAGTAAGAAAGAATTATTATTTCATGGGAAGAAATTTGTGTCTTTTCTTCTTTTTACCCATGTCAGGTCACAGGTTCTGTACAAACACACATGAACAAAGTGGTAAATTTGAGTCTTAATTCTTTCATTTTTTCTTAACCATCTCACTCTTCTTTTTTTTTAGATCAGTCTTCAGAAGAATCGTTTTTCTTTAGGTAAAATCCCCACCACCCCAACCTAGACTTTTTACAAAGAAAAAAAAGATGCAATTATAGATTAACTGAAAGTAAAATAAGTTTAGACATTAAAAACTTGTTTTTTTGCGTGTCAAGACGTGCCTTGACAAGATCTTGTACTTAATGCGGTAAGAAACATGTTCTGCAACCATTCAGTCACATAGACAGGTTTTGTGTTTCTGCATTAGTGAAACTTAAGTGATTCAGCTGCAAAAAAGCATTGCAAGAACAAAAGCTAGTAAAAAGCAACAAAGAGTATTAGTTTGAGAGCATGAGTAAAAAAGGTTTGAAATTATATTTCTGTATTTTATCTCACCCTCCTTTTATTTTCCTGACTGCTTTTTTACAGTCTTCAGAAGAAAAAAGTTCTATGATCAGACTCACAGAATGGTTTTTATTTATTCAAAATGCCTCCCCATCCCAACCTAGACATTTGACCAAAGGTCTGGATGGAAAATGCGGTTTTAGATTACAAGAGTACAGGATTTGACAAAATCTTGTCCTTTAGCCTTTATGCCGTAGAAACCGTAATTGTTCAGTCACATAAACAGATTTTGCTTTCTGCTTAAGTGGGATTCTGACATTGCCAGTGCTTTAAGTCTTTTAAAATAAAAAAAAGTATACCACACAGGTTTACATAATTATTAAAACAGTATTTTATTTTTTCAAAAATAGGAATGAAACAGTAAAATTTCAAAAAAAAGCATCCCTAATTTAGAATCAAAATTGAAGTTACAGTTTAAGAGAACTCAAAACAATACAATGTCCATGTGTTGTGTCTATCATAAGTGAAGAGTAAATAAGGCTCCAATAACAGTAGCGCTAATAATGAGAATGACAACTGTGATGCACACAATGTAGGTGGCTGCAATGTTGAGACAGCGAGCAGTGGCGCCGTAGTGACGGGCGCCTTCCAGGTCTCCAACTACCTTCCGGTCTCTGGACTAAAAAGACAAGAAAATAATAGAAACATGTCAGCAGCATCCAGAAAAACAACTCCAGACATTAATATTTCCTACAATCACATTTACAGAGTCAAAGAAAATCTACAAGGAAATTGAATTTAATTGTGTGACCCAAAATAAAATCCTGTCATTATATGTTGTAACAAACATACAAAGAACATGAAAAATAAGTCTTTGAAGAAAATATCTGAAACGTTAACATGAACTCACCTTGATGGAGAAGATGAGAGCTGCCAGTCCCAGGCACAGTGGGTTGGAGTATAAACAGCAGAAGAGGGACCAGATGATGTGGTCCTTTGGGGGCTCAGCTTGGAGGACAATGGTGTTGTGACACCCTGCAGCTGTGGTGGCATGAAGCTGTCCGGGGTACATGTAACCAGGAGGCTCTTGCAATGGAACATCCTCGGTAGAGAGAGGTGCATTTGAGTAAGAATTCATCGCTCTTGGCTTGGCAGCAGTTCCAAGTGTTTGTGTGCTCCAGGACTCCACGGCAGCTTTTGAGGTTAAACTTCCTCCTGACGTCTGAGGTTTATGCATTACAAAAGGAAACAAAAAAATTAACATAATTTTTAAAAATGAGGGGAGAAGAAACGTGTTAGTTTTTCAGAGATCAGCATTGTGCAACTTACTTGCAAACTGTAAAACATTTCAAGTAACTTTTTCATTACTTTTTGTTATATCTGCAAAAATAGAACACAAGCCTTTTAAAGAAGGGGTTATATGGGAAGGAAAACAAATTGAAAATGTAAATCAGCTTAGTAGAATTTGTTAACATGAATTAAAAATACTGAAACTGTTAATCCTCCATGGGACAGAAGGGTTATTGTGTGGCAATTTTTAACTGGTATCTTTTTGTGGTCTCACTGCTCTAAAATATCACATTTTTGACAGCTGTCATAATACACAAGAAGATGAAATGAGTCAGAATGTATTAGTCGTCAATCCAATTCAGGGCTCCTGCCTTCCTTCCCGAGGGTTGCCAGATCTTGTAAAGAAAAGAAAAAAAGCATGTTTGTGTGAAGGTCCTATATCATGCTACTCTTAAGCCTTTCAGAATAAACGATTTCCATATATTTGATAAAATATGACCTTTTGCCCCACTGAAGAACTTTTTTTAATGAAATATGAGTTTTTTTCACAGTTCATATTACTATCCATATGTAAGACGACTCGATCCCTAAGGCATCGACGTCCACTCCTTGTTGATGCTGCCCATTTCATGACGTCAGCTTAGAGTCAGACTTGACGGTGTGTCTGTGTTTTACCAACGTAAACAAACAACATCCTAATTTTTTTAAAGATTGATGTGTGATGGGGGGGGGGGGGCTTTGGCTTCAAACTTTGTCAGAGATGGAAACACGGGCGTCAGATTAAGACGCAGCTCTCACTGCGGAAGTTGAAGCAGAGACTTTCTCTGTGATGATTTTATGAACTCATACATGGAAACATGATTACCAAATAGAACTCTTCAAAATAATAAACTTGATCTCTCCACATTCTCTGTGTATACCATGCATTGATGTAAACAGACGTCCCTCCATGCAGCGATCAGGCCATAACTTTAGCTCCACCCACACGCGACAGCGGTATCATCCTTTAAATAACACAATTTCTAAGAGGAGGAGCGTTGCACACCCCCAACAGGTTCTGATGACAGAGCCCATTATCGTCTCTGCCTGGTGCGTACACGGAGCTTCAGTACATAAGACTCCAGCAGGCACACAGCCTATAACGTAGTCCGTTATTATATATTCATGAGGGGAAAAACATGCCGAACCGACCCTAAAACCGCCCAAATTATGCATGCCCAATCTGGCAACACTGTCCGGTGCATACCGTGGAGGTATTTCGGATCTTGAATGTGTGGCTGTCCTAATAATTCTCAATCATAGGTCAGCATGATGCCGCAGTTGTTTGGCAGAGACATTCTGTGCAATGTCAACAGCTTCCTGTAGGTCCTTTCTTAATGACTGGACATACTGATTGTAGTCCGTCACTTCAGGGACGTCAAGCACAGAACCAAAGATGAGGTCAATGGGCAACCATGGCACTCTCCCAAATATGAGTAAAAAGGGTGCATAGCCCGTCGTTTATTGAATTGTGCAGTTGTACACAAAGGTGAGAGACTTCAAGGCTGCAGGCCAATTGTGCTTAGCTTTAGGTGCAAGGGCACGAATCAAGTTCCCCAGTGTCCTGTTCATCCTCTCATAAGAGCCATTTCCCATCGGGTGGTATGGTGTCATGTAGGATTTCTGAACACCAGCCACCAACAGCTCAGCAATCAAAGAACTCTCAAAATTGGCCCCTTGGTCTGAATGTAGTCTTTTAGGGAAACCATAGATGCAGAAGTAATTATGCCACAAATGATGTGCAACTGCTTTTGCTGATTGGTTTGGGAACATAAAAGCTTAAGTCAATTTGGTGAAGTGATCAGTGAACACAAAAACATCCAAAGACTTAGTCCACAGACATAAAATCAAGAGGCTAAGATTTTCTGATGTTATCCAAGGGTGCCCTGACTTCATGTTCTGGGGAATTGCTCACTACACACCTCCTTCACCATCTCTCATACTCCACAACATGCTTATTGAGGCCCAACCAATAAAACATTGCCCAGCCATATGCAATGTTCACAGCTGCCCCTGGTGACTGGCCTCATCATAAAAGCCGTTGAGGACTTTGGTGCACAAAGAAGATGGAACAACAAAAAGGTAAAACCTCCTTTTAGTGACAACATTCCTTGTCACCCAATACAACACAGCATTCTTCATGGCCACCTTATCCCAGTCTTTCAACAACTTATTGACTTCATTTGGTTATTTTTCTATGGGCAAAGCAGCGAGAAGTCACCAAAGTCCATCATAGTTCACTTTCTGGACTTTCAGGTGAAACGAGCTGTGTTGCAGCATGGCATGGAAACAACGCCAAGTCGAGTTCCAAGGGCACAAAGTGTATTTTCATCAGGATTACTCATCTGAGTTCCATAAGAAAAGAAAAAAGGTACGAGATGTTATTAGAAAGCTGAAGGAGACTAATTTATATACTTGTTGATTTTTTTTTTGTTTACGTATTTTATTTTACGTAGGAGACTTTTTATAGAGGTGTAATTAAACAATCACAAAACATATTTATCAGGGTATAAGCAAAGCCTGATTTGACCAAACTAAGATTAAATTCAAAAAAAGGAACAGACAGATAAATGTCAACCCATTTATCAGACTTCAAAACACGCCTGAGTTAGTTAGTATTGTTAGCAGAGATCAACACTGCCTCCCTGTGGCATAATATGGAACTGGTTATAAATAGTTTGTTCCTTTAGACTGCTTCAGAATGATAGCACTGAAAGCACTGACGTAGGTGTGGTGTAGAGTTTCTTCATTGTTCCTCCTCAATGACAATGCTGGACACGGTATTCTCGAGAACAGGCGTATTTTAATGTCTTCACTCCATGTAACGCCGTGAAAACTACATAACAGAGTTGTACAAATACCGTTAGACTTGACATTTACAGTTTCACCAAAAAATACATAACAAGTTAACTACCTCGTGGCTGCGTGTCACTTCGGAGGTCTTTGATAAATAACCAGTCTGTATGCAACTTTTCATAGCTGGTTGACTCCTTTTCCAAGCTGCCTTTTTGCATGGATCTTGGTTCAAAGTCTATTATGATGTGAGAATAAACTCCTCAGCCCAACATCAAATCACGCGAATTCTAAAGAAAAGGTATAGGTTTGAGTCCTGTAACCTAAAAAAAATTTAGCACATTGTTAGGAATAATTAGAAATAGAATAGTTAGAAACTCCCTTTTTACTATTATTACATTTACCTATACTTTTTATTACACTAATGGTTTAAACTTAATTCACTGAGTATGTATTATCATCTCAAAATTATATTGCATCCTAACACAGCACAACCAAGCTATTGTCCTCACAGTTTCTCCTCATCCTCCCTTTTTACTTTTTGTGTGTTCTGGTGTTTGTGCTCTGGCAAATGTCTGTGGGAACATCAGAGAGATCTGACACTTGAAGCTTTATGACCTTCAAGTATCCAGCCTGCAACAGCATGTGGGTGGGTTTTACACACCATAGATCCTCAGATCATCTTCTGAATATGTAAATGCCAGGTATATATACCAAGCCCTTTTCTGAGTGTCTTTGTTCAGACTTTGAATGCATCTTGTTCATCTGTCTGTAACCCTGCGTACAAATCTGTGCTGTTTTGTGCGGAGTAAATCTTCACTGAAGCTAAGTAACTGTCTCTGAGTCTTATTCATTATTTCTGTGTGTTGGAAACTGAAAAGGGAAACGAACCAACCTAATAATATTTTTATTAATACAGTCCTTTCCAGAAAATCCAGTTTCCTCACACACATGTACAGTGAGGTCAATAAGTATTTGATCACCCTGTGATTTAGCAAGTTCTCCCACTTAGAAAAAATGGAGGGGTCTAAAATTTTCATCATAGGTGCATTTCCACAGTGAGAGACAGAATCTGAAGAAACATTCAGAAATCACGTTGTACTATTTTTTTAAACAATTTATTTGTATATTACTGTGACTAGGGATGGGTATCATTAAGCTTTTAACGGTACTACTACTCTTATTGATACTGCTTATCGATCCAGTTTTTTAACAATACTCTTATGGATACTCTTATCGATACTCTTATCGATACTTTTTGAGGATCTTCCCCTACGAGATCACCACTGACCGTGTGTTTGCTGCCTTGCCTTGTGTGTGTGCGCGCGCGGCGCGTACTGTCTGAACAGCCCTGATATCTCACAATGCGGAGCCCCATTCATCCTATCCTTAATACAGTGCAGTCGTCCTGTCCCCTGTGCAGAAAAACACCCCCAGAGCATGATGCTTCCACCTCCGTGCTTCACTGTAGGTATGGTGTTCTTGGGATGATGCTCCTCCTTCTTCCTCTTCCAAACACGGCGAATGGAGTTAAGACCAAAAAGTTCTATTTTGCTCTCATCTCCCCACAAGACTTTCTCCCATGATTCCTCTGGATCATCAAGATGGTCATTGGCAAACTTCAGACGGGCCTTGACATGGGCTGACTTCAGCAGGGGAACCTTCCGTGTGATACATTATTTTAAACCATGACGTTTTAATTAATTACTTATAGTGGCCTTGGAAACGGTGGTCCCAGCTCTCTTCAGGTCATTGACCAGCTCCTTCCGTGTAGTTCTGGGCTGATTCTTCACCTTCCTTAGCATCCTCGATACCCCATGAGGTGAGATCTTGCGAGGGGCCCCAGTCCGAGGGACGTTGACATCATCATTGCTCCAACAGTTGTTCTTTTCTCACCAAGCTGCTTGGCCCCGTAGCCACTTCCACCTTTGTGAAGGTCTACCATTTTGTCTCTTGTGTCTTTTGACAGCTCTTTGGTTTTGCCCATGTTGGTAGTTAGACCTCTGACTGATTGTGGGGTGCACAGGTGCCTTTATGCAAGCTAACAACCTCAAACAGGTACCAATAATTTAGAATCATGAACAGAGTGGAGTTGGACTAGTTAAAAGCAGAACAGCAGGTCCTTGCTGGTCAGAAATCTATCTGATAAACAAGTGATCAAATACTTATTTGTCACAGTAATATACAAATAAATTGTTTTTAAAAAAATTGTGCAACATGATTTCTGAATGTTTCTTCAGACTCTGTCCCTCCCTGTGGAAATGCACCTATGATGAAAAATGATAGACCCCTCCATGTTTTCTAAGTGGGAGAACTTGCTAAATCACAGGGTGATCAAATACTTATTGACCTCACTGTATGTGCAGGGATTCGAGTCCCCGAAAAGGCCTAGAATTTTAAAAGAAAACACAGGTTCGAGTTCTGTATTAAAAGGGTCCCTGAAATAAAATAAAATAAAAAAAACAAGCTTTTTTTGGTGGGATAAAGAGTGCATGTGTATGTTAAGGCTGTGGCTGTAATATTGTTTAATTTGTATATTTGGAGTGTTTTTCTGTATCTGTTTTCTTTGGTTTTCTGCTGCGGTGGGAGGTTCTGTCTTTCCTTTTTCTTTCCCTCCTATAATGTGCAGATTGGGTTCCACAGTGTCTGGAGCACCTGATTGGCTGTGGACTTCCAGCAGCAGCTTTAAAAACTGCCACATCATCTGTTGGAATCCCTACTCCAGCTGGCAGCAGCAGAGTGTTTGATAGACATTGTTAGAGGCTTTGGTCCTTGTAATTTGAGTTTGGTGGTTTTTGTATAGTTTTGAGTTTTTCATTAAATATATTCCCAGCTTAATTTCAGCCTGGATCCCGTGAGAGTTTTTGAGTCATTGGTGAATTTAATTTTCCTTTTTACATTTATGTTACACCCATTTACAAACCCCTAGACAGGTGTGTGACAGTGTAAATGGAGTGAACTTGTTCGAAGCAGCGGGCAGCTGGAAAATATGTGACGTTAACACAAGGCTGCTGATCAGTTGGAGTAAAACAAGATTTCATCTCATTAGGCTTTAGGTGAAAAGAACCCAGATTCTAAAATGTATTTTTATAAGAACATGACTTTGTTACCAGAGTCATGCTGATAACAGCGCAGCTAAACGATCCTACACTTGCTGCTAGTTTTTCTTCTGCTGTGGATAACAGAGCGATACAAATTCCAAATGTCACACATTTAACAGAGAATGGCATTTTGATGAGACGCTTGACTCAAGATACAAGGGACTTGGACAACATTGACCAACTGGTAGAACAAAGGAATTTCAGATTGCAGGTACTGAATCTTGCACATAGCAGCGGCCTAGCTGGACACCTTTGTGTTAAAAAGACATACCACCGCATATTGCATAATTGAATTGCTTGGATTACGATCTGTTGTAGCAGACTGTTGTTCATGCCATACGTGTCAACTTGTGAGAAAACTAAACCAGCCTATTCCAAAGCCAAATCCTTTTCTGGGAGAGCCAGTTGAACAAGGTTTGTTGGACTCTGCCAAAAACTAAATCTGGCCATCAATACATTTTAACGGTAATGTGCGCTGCAACTTGTTTTCCAGAGGCTGTTGCGCACAGTGAAGGCTAAACCTATTGAAAGCTCTCATAAAGTTCTTATCAAATTTCTGGTGTCCTATGTTTATTCCGACAGATCAAGGGACAAACTTTATGTCTCGTGTTTGCACAAGAGATTTTTGAATTAAAGATTAAACATTGAACTTCAAGTCCTTACCGAGTACCACGGTGCGTTGGAACAATTCCATCAGACTCTAAATAGTGTAAATGGTGTATTGAGTCTGGTAAAGAATGGGATGACGTCCTTCCGGCTTAACTTTTTGCTGTCAGAGAAACTGTTCAGGAGTCTCTTGATTTTTAGTTCTGCAGCTTTGATATTTGCGGTGCGTGGCCCTCTTCAGCTTCTCAAAGGCCGATGGCTGGAAATGTTGAATGTAATGTGTTGGATAACGTTAGTAATTTTTGGGAGCATTTTCATCATGTCTTTCAATTGCCAAAGGAGAACTTGGCACATGTTCAGTTTAAAATGAAGTCTTTCAATGGAAATTTCTGTGCATGTGATAAAGTTTTTGGGTTGATGCCTTTGCCAAGTTTCAGGCTACATGCACAGTTTTCTGATCCATATGATGTGGGAAAGAAAATTACTGACACCGATTATATTATCCGAACTATCGAAGAAATCTCGAGTTTGTCACAGTAACACGCTCTAGTGATGCTGCGGTAGCTTCAGTGTCCATTTGTTCTTGAAAATCCTGTTTCAGAGGAAGGGCCTGTAGAGAACGGTGGAGTTATGCCTTCAGCTTTGTACCTCAGTGAGACGGTCAGAGATGTGTGTAGGTGTGTGCATGCGTGTGCACGTGCAAGTGTGTGTGTCATATAACCTAAACTCAGTTGAATGTTTTTCCAACTTAATTTAAGTATTTCTTGAACTCTCATATGTCTAACTTTGGGCCTGTAGATATTGTCATTTTCATAACGTTAAAATTGATGACCCAGTGTGGATTTGCACTATGGAGGCTGAGTTCAGTTAACTTGAGCTTTGACAGTAAATTTTTCAAATTTTAGATCTTGCATCATAAGTCAGCAAAAGGGGTCTGATCATCATCCTTTCGTGCCCTCTCACTCAGGATGCCGAAAGAAATAAACTTATCAAGACAAAATAACGATGATTGACAGTATGGAACACTTTTTCTCTAAAGGCCCTGTAACACAACCAGTACGTACACTGGTCATGAAATTGGTCATATGTGAGTATACATGAAAAAAGTGAGGAAAGTTGTTGTCTTTACGTGAATTTTCACAGATGTATCATGAAAGAACCATGTTAAAACCATGGAAGAAGTATGAAATGAACCATGCAAAGAAAACCTAACTCAACATCAAACAAAAACAGAGTATGATAATTGTGTTGTTTATGTGCCATTCATTAGGGATTCATGCATCAATTACATTATTGTAATGTGATACGTTCACCGTATACAGTATGAAAAATATACATTGGTGGTACATGAGTGAAAAGTCCATTAGATATACTGTATATGGATATTTGTGGAACAGCCGTGGAAAGCCACAAATGTACGTAAGCATCTAACAAAAATCACATAATAATGGCGTATAAACGGAGCAAGACATTCTTAAACTGCATAATTTTCAAGCAATCAAAAGTTTGAAACATCTTAAAATGAATTAACACTGAATAAAGACCCATTGGCAGACATCATTGATGGACATCTGCTCTTATGAATTGTGCATGAATCCCGAAGACCGAAATGTCATAAGTGGAAAACGCACAAAATGTACATAGTGGCTGTGTAACCTGGCTTTCAACAAACAACTCTGCAAAAACCCACACAATGGAAACATCCTATATTTTATCACCCACTGAGGAAGAGTCCCTGGTCCACTTGCTCTTTATTTTTAATGTGGAAATACTGTTACCCACTGCAAGGTGGCACAGTGGTTAGCGCTCTTGCCTTGAGCTTGGAGGCCCCGAGTTCAAGTCCCAGCTGGGTTCCTTAACCAGAACACCAATGGCGGACCTTTCTGTGAGGAGTTTGCATGTTTTTTTGTTTTCTCCGGGGACTCTGGCTTCTTCCCACCATCCAAAAATTGGTCTCTCTAAATTTTCAGACTGGTGACCTGTCCAGGATGTCCCCTGCCCGCAAGTGGCTGGGATAGGCTCCAGCAGCCCCGTGACCCTAAAGGGATAAAACAGATTAGAAGATGAATGAAATACCATTCAATATCAGCAGGAAACATGAATGCTGTAAACCTTTTTTAAATAAGCTTTATTTATTTGCAGTTGAACATAGACATGAAATAATTAAGTGAATCCCTTTCTGTTTGAAGGGTTTTTTTTTGTGCAACGGCAGCGTCATACAAAAAGAGCAAAAATCCCCCTCCAAAGTGCATCTTTCTGAACATCCAAATAGCCTTGTTTTTTTCTTCTTTATCCTTATTCAAACACACATAAATGAAGTGGTAAAGTTTCAGTGTCATTCTTCTATTTTCTCTACACCATCTCACCCTCCTATTTACTTTTCCGAAATGTTTTTTTTTTTTAGATCACAGTCATCAGAAGAATCTTTTAGTTTTTTTAAGGCAAAATCCCCACCACTCCCACCTTGACCTTCTACCGTAAGGTGTGGATGGAAAAAAGTGGTTTTAGATGAACTGAAAGTAAAATAATTTTACATGAGGAAAACATGTCTCTGTAAATTAAGGCATGCCCAAATAAAATCTTGTCCTTTTGCCATTATGTTGTAAGAAACGTGTACTGTAATCATTTATCATTCAATCAATCATTAATTTCCCCCTGGATTGATAGATTTTATTTAAGTGTTGTGCACTAATGTTCCCAGCCCACACAGACTTATATGACACTGAAAGACAAAATGCATAAAACATATAGAAACATGCCCATCACAAAAATTCAATAACCCCCCTAGTCAGAGTCTGACAGAATACAAAGTGTCCATTCTTATTGTCCATGCCTTTGACACAAAATTTGCCAAACAAAAAATTTCATTTTCATAAAGCCAACGTAAAATTATATCATCAGATAACCAAAATAAATCAGGACATTTGTTTTCTATTACCTTATACAAACATAGTCTCTGTTTTTTATACAAAGGACAATAAAACAAAAAATGAAATTCATCCTCAGTCTTTCCTCCTCAGTAACACTTTTAAAGCACCCTACTTCCACCTTTAGGGGGAGCACTCCTGCTCTAAGTTGAGCACATCTCAACTCTCTTTGTCAAGGATCTTTGTCCTATTTTTATGTTGTACATAACATATGGCTCAGCAGAAAATTGGTTCTTAATTTGCAAATAAGTTTGTAATTATGGTTTTTGAAGCAGTTTCATTTTCAATTCTTTCTCATAATAACCTACGGTGGCCGACAGGGCTCACACTACATAAAAAAAGGAAAAACAAAATTTCCCAAAATTACCCAAAGCACAACGAAATTACCCGCAACACGACGACATAACAGCAGCATTAGCTTTAATCTCAGCACAACGGAAACAAGGATTTTTTTTCTTTCCTACCGGTGCAAAAAAACGATTCAGTTTCAAACTATTCTTTGAGACAGAGGGCCACCAAAAAAAAAAAAAAAAAATTACGAGATTTTAAACTGTAAATTTACAAGAAAAAAACCTGTATTTTTATGAGATTAAAGTGGAGTTGAGCATACACAGAGCAGCAGCAAGGGAACGCTGCGCAGCAGCAGAGCAAACTTAGTTTATTTAAAACGTTCCAAATGTTTGGAAGCTCATTTGTTTTATTTACGATTGATTAATGTTTTATTTATTGATAGGTGGTTTGCAGGATCTCTGCAGCCCAATGAAGCCATCGCAGGCGGCGTCGGTATTGTTGTGGATAACCGCAGTTATTGGCATTTGTACAGGCAGTGAAAGGCTTTGTGAAATCTGCATATGCCAAAATTGGCACTTGTAGCAAGCATTGCTTGAGCTGCTGAAATGCAACTTCGCACTCATCAGTCCATTGGACAGAGGGTGATTCTCTGCACCTGCTCCTTGATGAGCCCCTCAAAAGTTCATTCAGAGGTTTAGCAATCTTGGAAAAGTCTTTAACAAACCGCCTGTAGTAGCCCACAAAACCCAGAAAAGATATTACCTGCCTAACTGTGGTAGGATGGTCCCAACTCCGGACAGCTGTGGTTTTCTCTGGGTCAGGCGACACTCCATCACCACTGACCTCATGGCCCAGGAACTTGGTAGTCCACACAAAAACGCCAGGCACCGCACTTCCTCTGTACCAGTACTATGGGAGCAGCCCATGGACTACTGCTCTCTCTAATGACACCCTGCTCAAGCATGCCCTGCAAAAGACTGCGGATGTCTTTATACAGAGTGGGTGGAACAGGCCTGTACCTCTCTTTGATGGGTTCTGCGCCACCTGTTGGGATTCTATGTTTCACAACACTAATGTGTCCATAATCATCCTCATGCCTGCCAAAGACATTACTCCATTTTTGAAGTAATTGTCCCAGTTGTTGCTGTTGCTCATCTGTGAGGTCCTCCCCTTTAATGCAAGGGTGATTGTTTTCCCCACCTACCGCGGACAGACACTCACTAACATCAATGACTGCCACCTCTACAACACCTGTGCTCACCTCACAAAGGGAAACGTCTTTGCACCCTTTTATATTTTCTGGGGTGACTGAAAAGACCTTGGCTAGCTTCTGAAATCGACTAATGATCACAGGGAAGGGATTCAAGTTCCTTACTCGCACAGGTAATCTACCCTGGTCTACAGTCACTAGAGTCTGTGCAACCTCTATATTGCTGCCTTCGGCGAATGGCTCCACCATTGCGCAAACTTTTGGCCCAGAGGGCCAAGGCGCTGTCTTCACCCACAGTATCACCTCGCTATTTGCCGTTACAGTCACTGGTGCTCGGCCAGCTGGACGAGCTACCCTGGTCAAGGGCTCCATAGCTGAAACAGCTTGGATACGCTGACAGTCAGCAAAAACATCCTCCCATGCTCTCCTAAAGGGCTGACCTTTTATAAGAGGTGGTCGGTGCTTTCTTCTACCACCACAACCCCTTCTACCACCACAACCCCACAATTCGGGACCCAAACCCCCCCACCGGGAAGTCAACTACTAAGTAGCCTGTATAAGGGATGCTTAGTCCATTTGCAGCTCGAAGTTTAAGCCAAGAGAGGACCACACCCAAATGCTTCTCCTCAAAGAGGTCCTTACACAGACTCACAAAAAAGTGTTACTTGCGACCCAGTGTCTAGCAAACACTTAACTTGTATGTCATCTATTTTAACCGTGACATATGGGCAGCTCTCTGTAAACCTGGCTGGGGGTGGGGAGCTAGGTGGGTCAGTGCTAAGGGGTCTGGTCATCTGACCCACGGTGGCCGGTGGGACAAAAAATCCTGATGGGGGACTCTAGAGCGGCAGCTTCGGCTAAAATGCCCCGCTTCTTTACAAGTGGCACAGATTGGGCGACCCTATTGGTCCCACACATATCGTGGTGCCCCTCTAATACCCCTATTATCTGATCTGGCTCTATTATTTGTTCTCCAATTAGACTCTGGCTTCCTACGTGTGTTTGGAGCTGTTCTGTTTTCCTGTAACTCAGACAAAAGGTTTTTAGACATTTCAGCCATTTGGTCTTTCACCTCTTTTAGCAGTTCATTTTTCAGTTCTGTTTTCCAGTCTGTTGTGGTTTGTGCGTGGGGCACCTGCTTTCCTACTGCCATACAGGAAGACGGCGACCATTGTTCTGCTTGTTCCTCTCCCAATGAGAGTGCTTCCATCTTTACTTCGTCAAAGGACAACATAGGAGCCTTCCTCACGAGGCGCCGTAGCTCCTGGCGAAGGGAACCTTCTCTTAATCCCATGACAAACTGGTCTCGTAGGGTGGCATCACCATCCTCAAGTCCTGCCTCGTTTCTCTGTTTCAACATAAGAAAGAGTTCTCTCAACCGCAGAGAAAAAGACTTGAGTGACTCTGGTGGCTGTTGTCTACAATTAAAAAAAACGAGTTCTGAGCACAGAAACATGAGTATTATCACCATACAGAACGTGCAAAACATCAAAAATTTTCTTAGGAGTCTCTCTAAGTGATCTTTCCAGAGTTAATATTCCTCTCTTTGCTTCACCTTCAAGTAAATTTAAAAGAATGTCAGCTTTCTGAGAGTCTGTAAGAGGCTGAAATCTTAGCATAGATTCAGCGTGGTGTTTCCACTCCCCAAACTTGAATTGAGCTTTTTCCCCACTAAACTTTTGCACCTACGGGCAACCCATGAAAAATGGCATCATCATTGCTGAAGGGCCAGCGGCACCTACCTGGGCCTGCTGCATGCTGGAGCGACCAGTGACTCAACCCAGCAGGATCCTGCCGACAACGCCAAAAATCTGTCAGAAAAAGGTGTCCCCCAAAGAAGAAGTGTTTTGGAGTCTTTATTAACCCACTTGCAAGGCTGAGGGTCCGACCGGGAAAGTGAACCCCGAACGAGGAATCCGTAGTTCTGTTCTGTGTTGTTAATGTGGCAAGTGGTCGTAGCAGACAAAAAGCAACAACGCCACCCTGGGTGGTACCAGTTAAAAGTAATTTTAGTAACACTAAAATGCATTAAAAACAAGGGAATCAATCACACTATGATGGGAGAAATGGGAGGAGACCATTTGAGGGCCGAGGCTTACCAACGGAGTGCTGGGCCGACCCATGTGGAGAAGATTGGCAAAAAAAAAAAAAGGAAACACCCCAGTCTGTGGCATGCACATGAAAAAATGACACTGAATTCACACAAGCCCCAATTGAGCCTCCACCTGGTTTGTCGCCCGACACGCTCCGTCCCCACACTTTGCCCTAAAAAAAAGAGGGAGAAAATGATTAAAACCAGTATTATTTTAAAGTACACGTGTCAAACTCAAGGCCAGGGGGCCAATTGTGGCCCGCCATGTCATTTTCTGTGGCCCTCAAGAGCATAAAAGTTTTTAATTTCTTAGACTAAAAAATAAAATTGGTGTGAATTTATCCATAACTAGGGGGAACCAGACTTGTCCATATAACCTAACCATATAACCTAACCTGACAAATTTAAAAGGATTTATGCTAGAGTCACAAGCAATCATATGTTGTCTATGCAACTGTAATTGTCCCATAAAAAAGTTATTATAAATAAATAATGACATTAAGGAGTCATTACATTTATTTTTTTATTTCATTTAGGTACATGCCCTTTTAGGACAACCACTATGCTGATGTGGCCCTCTGTGAAAATGAGTTTGACACCCCTGTTTTAGACCATCGAAAACAAACCATGCCCACCCTCACTCATACACCAACACACACACCATAAAACCAAAAGGTAAAAGCAGGAGCAAACCAGCACAGCACAGGTCCTTGGAAAGGGCGTGGCACCTCTCTGCGGGTCCTATGTCCAATGACCATGGAGAAGAGAGGGGTTGACGTTGCTCTCTGTTGGGCGCAGCAGAGGCCAAGAAGAAGAGTGTCCGACCTCTGAAGTCTGAAGCCCACTGGCAGGAGCCTGGGGTGTGCAGCCACAAGCTGCAGTTGTAGCCAGACACACTCAGGCTGTTCAGACACTCCATGCCCTGCTGCAGAGAAGAGAGCCTCCCAGGGGGCAGAGCTGGCAGCCCACAGGCTGGAACTGCTGTGCAATAAAATTAGAGAAGCCAAACAAAAACAGCAGTAGTGACTGCTGCCCCCAAATACAAAAAAAATCTGTTAAAACCCAATTAGTATATTAAAACCAAACAGGCAGAGGCTCACACCAAACAAACAGATCACCTGAGCAGTGAGGAGAAACTCATCTACGCCTTAAGCCCACTGGGGCGTAGAGGGGAGCTCCAGATGCCAGAGCTCTTTTCCCAG
>CM074499.1:22151423-22196170 GCA_037389245.1 Oryzias sinensis | reverse complement strand
TTATTTCTTCTTTATTCTTATTCCAACACACATGAATAAAGTGGTAAAATGTCAGATTTGATTCTTACTAAATCATCTCTCCCTCCCATCACTTTCTTAACAGCAGAAGAATCCTTTTTCTTTAGGTAAAATCCCCACCACACCCACCTTGACCTTCTACCAATTTAGATTCATTTTAGAAGAAGTGAAAGTAAAATAAGTTTATATAAGGAAAACGTGTCTCTGCCAGTCAAGACTTGCCTCATTTTTATCTCGTACTTGCCGTGAGAAACGTGTTCTGCAATCATTCAGTCACATAGAGGGTTTTGTGTTTCTGCTGAAGTGAAACTTAAGGGATTCAGCAGCAAAAAATTATAGCAAGAACAAAAACTAGCAATGAGTAACAAAAAGTATTAGTTTGAGATTATGAGAGTAAAACAGGTTTGAAATTACATGTCTGTGTTTGATCTTTTCAAAAAGGGGATTGAAACAGTTAAATCTCAAAACAGCATCCCTAAACTTAGAGCAAATTTCAAGATATAGTTGAAGACATCACTTATTTTCCATAATTCCATGAATCATACGATGAATATAGGTTGCGTCTACCATAGGTGTTGTGCACATATGATGACATTTGACTTGCAGTAACAGCAATGACAACAATGGCAATCATAACTGTGAGGCACACTATGATGGTGGCTGCAATGTTGAGACAGCGAGCAGTGGCGCCATAGTGACGGGCGCCTTCCAGGTCTCCAACTACCTTCCGGTCTCTGGACTAAAAAGAAAAGAAAATAATAGAAACATGTCAGCAGCATCCAGAAAAAAACCTCCAGACATTAATATTCCCCACAATCACATTTACAGGGTCAAAGAAAATCTACGGGGAAATTGATTTTAATTGTGTGACCCAAAATATAATCCTGTTATTATATGTTGTAACAAACATACAAAGAACATGAAAAATAAATTTCTAGGGAAAATATCTGAAACGTTAACATGAACTCACCTTGATGGAGAAGATGAGAGCTGCCAGTCCCAGGCACAGTGGGTTGGAGTACAAAAAGCAGCAGAGGGACCAGATGATGTGGTCCCTCGGGGGCTCAGCTTGGAGGACAATGGTGTTGTGAACCCCTGCAGCTGTGGTGGCATGAGGTCCGGGGTACATGTATTTAGGACGCTCCTGCAATGAAACATCCTCGGCAGAAAGAGGTACATTTGGGTAAACAGTATTCATTGCTCTACCCTTGGCTGCAGTTCCAAGTATGTGTGAGCTCCAGGACTCCATGGCAGCTTTTGAGGTTTGACTTCCTCCTGACTATAGAAGCGATTGTGTAGCATAAATAAAAAGAAAAGTCATACCAGAAATGCTTTTTCATTTTCAAAATGAAGCTGCATTTTTTGACTCAAAATTAAAATGAAAAAGCAATCCACCAAAATGCTTCTTCCTTTTCTACTTCAACACTGCTTATTCTGTCACTTAATTAAAATGATAATGAAAATGGTATTTGACATTTCATTTTCAAAAAGTTATCAAGTAAATGTGCAGCAAAATTCCTTTAGAAATGTCTAATTTGACAATTAAAATGGATTAACAGAAATGCTTTTTAAATTTCAAAATTTAACTGCATCAAATGACTCAAAATTAAAATGAAAAAGCAATATTTCAAAATGCTTTTTCATTTTATACTTAAAACCGCTTATTATGTGTCATAATTAAAACGAAAATGCAAAGAGGGGATTGCATTAGCATTTTCACATCCACCCAGCGAACCTTGTCTCAATATTCATTTAGAAAAAGCATTTCCAGAGGGAAGGCAGGGCGATGACGTCACTGCTTTCTCCGTGTGTTCATCCGCTGAAGTTGGCTTGCAATTCACAGCTCCTGATTCGCGAGGGCACTAAAGGAACATTCCGCTGCATTTTTCGCATTAAGATCCAGGAATCCAGGTTTGAGCAGTCCAGGTCCAGCGGTTTGTGAACAGGACCCGGTTTTAGGTGATCTTAATGCGAAAAATGCAGTGGAATGTTCCTTTAGTGCCCTCGCGAATCAGAAGCTGTGAATCGCAAGTAAACTTCAGCGTCGTCTGACCGTACCGATTTAAAAACATATGATCGAGCAGGCCCTAAAATATTATCATAACTAATAAAAGCACATTGGTGCTTTTATTACTGTAACTCATAACTGTAATGAAATCACATATAGAAAATAAGTCTCCTGCAGCTTCGCGCTGAGTGAGTGTTTTTGGTCCACCCAGCAAGCGTTTAGCATGGTGAAATCTGCTGTCTGTTGATGGGGCTCCAGCTGTCATCAATCAAACAGCAAATTTAGCACGAAGATGCAAATAAATATGTAAATGTGTGATAATTACATCAGGCTTTATTTTTGTTCTGGACACCACTGGAAACATAAATTCATATGATGGTTTCTCAGATCGCAGCAGTATCATCAAGAGCTTCGCGCTCCGCTATGCGAAGGCAGCTGGCAGTCCAAAGAACAAATCTTGTCCGCGGTACGTCAGGAGGAGGACCGCAAGCGGTGGTTGCCCCTGGCTGCATCGGTCCCGTCGAGGCCTGACCTGAGCTCTTCTAGGGCTGGCGTTTGGGGGTGGGGGCCTGGGGTGTCGGCGCCTCCGGGGATGGGGCCCCTGGGCTGGGTGGACCTGGCCCCTATGCTGGGGCCAGGTCCCCCACCCTCTCACCCTCATATTAGGGTGAGGGGGTTGGGGGTCTTAGCCTGCAATGCGCCTTGGGGGGGGGGCTACTTGGCAGTGGCCCCCCTCCTATGGTTGCCGTATGGAGTGGGCCCCCCCTCTTTCGGTTTTATTTGCACCTTAGACATGTATGGCCCTTGGTAGGGTGGGTGCTTGGACATCACTGCCAGCAAGCAGCAGATGTCGTCCTGGCACCCTACCCGCCAATTTTAACCGTACCTTAGACATTTAGGACCCCTTGGTGGGGAGGGTGAGGGGACACCACCGTGAGTAATCAGGAGATGTCCTTTTAGTGCCCTACCCGCCAATTTTAACTGCACCCCCCTTAGTATACACACCCCTCCCCCTTAATATATACATCCCAACACAAACACACACACATGCACACACACACCCTCTCAAACACACACACACAAACACATTTTGAAAGGAAGGGGTAGGTCTGTCCCCTACCCCTTCCCTGATGGGGGGTACGGGGCCCTTGGCAACGGCGGCCGTGTCCCTTGGGTACCGGTTTCCTGGGCCCGGCAGGGCTCTCTCCGTGCGCGCGCGGGGGGGGGGGGGTTGTTCACATTACACCTGAGCCGGGGGTGTTCGTGTCCCTGGGGTTGGGTTTGGGTCCTTGCCCCTGAGCGCTGGGCCCTGCCAAATTTCCAACTGTGGCCGAGCCTGGTCGGGCCATGTTTACAACACCCCTTGTGGGCCCCCTTTTTCCCCGGGGTTTCCCCCTCCAGGGCGGGGGCGGCGGGCCCCTGCCTTGCTCCTCCCTGGACCAACAGTGGGCCGGGTGGGTGGCTGCCTGGACTGCGGGGCGGGCCTCCCTTGGGGGGTCCTGGCTCGTACCTGGGGTTGGGGCGGGGGGGTGCCCGGAACTCCTGGGTGGTGATGGGGTGCTCGTCTGGGGCTGTGGGCGCCCTTCTCCGGTGGGGCCCTGCGTTGGGCTCTCCCGGCGCGGCGGGGGGGGGCTGCTCTCCTGGTTGGGGTGGGGCGGCGCTCTCTTTCCCCCGTGCCTCCCTGCTCTCTGGCTCTGGGGGCCTCGCGGCGGTCCTGCTGGCCCTGGCCTGGGTGGCGGGCTTGGTCGCCCAGGGGGCGGTTGTTCCCTGCCTGCTCCCGTGTGGCGTTCGGGTGGTTCTGGCTGCCGCTGCTGCTGCGGCGGGGGTCTTGGTGTGGGGGATGGATGGGCACTCCCCTTCATTCTTTACACATTCCTCCATCCATTTTAGAAGAACATAAACACTCACCTGAGCACAGGTGTTAGCTCACCTTTGCACTAATAGTTTGCGTAATAGAATGAATGAAATATCTCACACTAGTTGGTTTAAAGGCATAAGTATGCGTGTGTGAACACTATCTGTTTTGTGTACATGTTGACATGTGGACATTTTTGCAGCTAGCAGGTGTGTTGATAACGTTTGATTGTGTGTGTGGACAGGCCCCGCCCTTTTTTACTACATTTGAATCTTACCGTAATGATAAACAACCAGTAAACTTGTTGCTTTATGCTGCTTCATTGTCTTATCCCCCCTCCCCTCCTATTATCACCCTCCTACTTCCCCCCTCTCTCTAATATCCCTCTCTCTTCTTCCCTTCTTTCCTTTTCCGTCCGGTCCAACACCAAAGATTTTCAAACATGATTGAAATTAATAAAGTTTGTTAAAGTAAAATATGTCCAACACAAGAGGCCCTCAGTTCTCATCTGCCTGCCCAGCTGTTGGACAGGACAAGTAAAAAAAAAACAAAAAAAGAGGAGGACCGCAGAAGGCGGACATGCTGCTATGTAGTTCTGAGAAGCTTTGTAAACTCATCAGATGTTCACAACCACCACAAAGCCGTTTTCTCTGCCGCTAACAGCTCCACTGCTCCTAGTCTGTCTGTGGTCTTTTAGCAGGCGGACACACGAAGAAAGCAGTGACGTCATCGCCCCGCCTTCCCTCTGGAAATGCTTTTTCTAAATGAACATTGAGACAAGGTTCGCTGGGTGGATGTGAAAATGCAAATGCAATCCCCTCTTTGCATTATTGTTTTAATTCTGACACAAAATAAGCGGTTTTAAGTATAAAATGAAAAATTATTTTGAAATATTGCTTTTTCATTTGAATTTTGAGTCATTTGATGGAGTTACATTTTGTAAATTAAAAAACATTTCTGTTAATCCATTTTAATTGTTAAATTAGACATTTCTAAAGGAATTATGCTACACACCTGATAACTTTGAAAATGAAATGTCAATTACCATTTCCATTATCATTTTAATTAAGTGACAGAATAAGCAGTGTTGAGGAAGGAAATGAAAAAGCATTTTGGTGGATTGCTTTTTGCAGCTTCATTTTGAAAATGAAAAGCATTTCTGGTTTTGACTTTTCTTTTTATTTATGCTACACAATCGCTTCCATACCTGACACCATAGTTTTATGGATTGCAAAAGCACACACGGGGATGGGGGTGGCAGCATTGTGCAACTTCTTTGCAAACCGCAAAACATTTCAAGTTACTTGTTTTTGTTGGACAAAAGTAATTCCGGAATTTGAAGGCGTAACATGACTCCTTCATTACCTTTAAGTTTTGTTTTTTTAATACCTTCAAAAACACAACACAACCGCTAAGAATTTCACTTTTAGAGGAGGGGTTATAGGGGGATGAAAACTTAGTATAATTTGTTAGCATGAATAAAAAAGATTGAATCTGCTCAACCTCCATAAAAAAGGTTTTTTGGTTGTGTAGCAATTTTTCACTGTAAGCCTTTTGTGGTCTCACTGCTTTAAACCATCACTTTTCTTTGACAGGGTCCCTGTCATAATAGACACGTGCCTGAAGATGCAATGAGTTAAAATGTATTAGTCGTCAATCCAATTCAGGGCTCCTACCTCCCTTCCTGAGGGTTGCCAGATCCTGGAAGAAAAAAAAAAGCACATTTCCACGAAAGCCCTATATAATGCAACTCTTAAGCTTTTTAGAGTAAACTTGTCACAAGAACTGGCAGACGGCTGGATCCAAATGCAGCAGGTTTATGAGCTCAGGTAAAAATCCACAACACTAAATCAGGGTCAGGCATGGGAGTATCAAAGAAGAAACAGGGGTAGTCCGGATCCAGGCGAAAGTCGGGGCAGGCAGCAGGAAAACAGAGTCAGGGAACAGAAAGATCAGATCCAGAATTTTTTAAATTGGTTTATTTTAAGAAATCATTTAAGAATAGTACACAAAAACATTACAATCACCAGTTATACATTCATACAATGATGTATCAAACTTAAGATAATTAGACATATTAATAAATATTGCTTGAAAGGGAGTGGAAGGAAGCTAACACGTATAATCCCTATAATCCCACACCTGTTCTACCGTAACCATTTTCAGAATCAGAATCAGAAATACTTTATTGATCCCACACGTGGGAAATTTGTTCGTTATCATAACAACTGACAGGAAAAAAATAGTAAGAATAATATAAATAAAAATAAAAAAGAACAAGGAAAATGTGGTATAATTTAAAGAGCTATTTACAAAACAGTGCAGGTAAAGAGATGTGCAAAAGAAATGTGCAAAATAAAGAAAAGAGAAAATAAAATGTGCAAGGTTATCTTCTGCATTGTGAATTATTGAACAGGGTTATAGTATTTGGCAGGAAGGATTTCTGGTACCGGGCAGTTTTGGAGCGGAGCTGTCTGAGCCTTCTAGAGAAGGATTATATATTATATTATATATTATTATATATTATATTATAGGTAATTTTATTACATGATTTATCATTATCCAGTTCATAACTTTATCAGATATAAAGCTTGGTACAGAAGGCAGAGTGCTGGCATCTAGGAAGTGTACGCTGGGGTTGCTGGGAGAAATAGTGTTTAGAACTCTGGAGATGGTTCCACCTGGTGACCAGAGAGGGAGACAGAGCTCTGACTTCTGACAGAGCCCCCCCTCCTGTGAGCGGTTCCAGAAGCGAGGGGCCCTCCGACACCGAGGTTGACCAAGATGTCAGGGCACTGGTCTGTCCGGGTGGCATTGGTGGAAGTGGCTGATCAGGGAGGGGCCAAGGATGTTGTCAGCGGCAACCCAATTTTGTTCCTCTGGGCCATACCCCTCCATAAACATGGTAAATGGTAAATGGCGTATACTTATGTAGCGCTTTCTACCTTCTTACGAAGGCCCAAAGCGCTTTACAGTCACAGTCCCATTCACCCATGCACACACACATTCACACACACATTCACACACTGATGGCAGCTCCGCTGCCAAACACTGGCGCCAACCTCCCACCAGAGGCAAGGTGGGGTTCAGTGTCTTGCCCAAGGACACTTCGGCACATGGGCGTGCAAGGCGGGAATCAAACCTGCAATCTTACGATCATGAGTCGACCGCCCTACCGCTGCACCACGGCCGCCCACGAGCTCTGTCTAAACATGGTGATGATTCTCTGAAAGAGCCTCAAACTATTGCACCCCCTCCAATTGGGAATTGGGATCAGTTGCTTCGGCTGCTGATTATTTAGCTTAAACTCTGACATACAAAGAGCGTATTTAATTATTTTAAGCACATCTGCAGTAAATGTTAAGTTGTCACACCGCAGAATGCTTGACAGTATGGAACAATTATTTTTCTAAAGGCCCTGTAACACAACTAGTCCGTACACTGGTCATGAAATTGGTCATACATGAGTATACATGGAAAAAGTAAGGAAAGTTGTTGTCTTTACGTGAATTTCTTACAGATGTATCATCAATGAACCATGTTAAAACCCTGGATGAAGTACGACTAAACCATCCAAAGAAGCCGTAGATAAAGATTAAACGAGAACCGTGTTTGATGATTGACGTGTTCATATGCAATTAATTAGTGATTCAAGTGTGAATTCCATAATTGTAATCAGATGGGTTTGCTGTGTACACATTAAAACTATACATCAGTGGTACATGAGTGAAAAGTCAACACATGTGAAAATACGTGGAACGGCTGTGGAAAGCCACAAATTTATTTATGCATCTCGCAAAAATCACGCACAATTCAGGGGTTAACATAGCCCAGAAATTTGCACTGGCCCATAGGGCCAGTAGTTTTTGAAAGTTACTGGACCTGCCTGAAAGGTATACTGGCCCGACACCGCGCACAGCACAGCACAGCACAGCACCGCCGCCGCAGGTGGACGCCGCAGGTGGACGCCGCAAGCACCACGGGTGCTTGCAATTTTAGGTGGGTCCGGGGACATGCCCTCCCGGAAAATCTTAATATGGTGCAATTTGGTGCATTCTGGTGACATCTAGCACTTATTTATACACTTTTCAATTACTGAAAATAGACCATATCAAACTTAAATCTGCTCTAGTCTGTTTCAGATTTTTTGAAGAGAGCACTGCAGTGTAGTAGGAAGTTTTCATGCTGCTTCTAATCGCTGCTATTTCACATTTGTTCGTAATCAATAGTTAAGTAGTTTTATTCACTTTTTTGCTCTGACTGCCTTGAGGTTCTGTTTTTTGTTACTGTTGCAAAGTTACATTTACTTTTTAGATCCTTAATTACTGTTATGTTTTTCAAATTTGCAGAGTTACTTGTTTAAAGTTGCAAAGTTACATTTACTTTTTAGTTACTTTAGTTACTTGATTAAATTAAATAATTGAAAAATAAAATAAAATTACTGAGATCATTCAGCTTTTGACTAGAAATGCTTACTGCTTACAGTGTTGTAAAGAAAAGCAAAATTTAGTACTTTGACATTATACTGCATTTGAGTCTGAGATTCAGGTATTTGGAGTTGCCTTTGATTCTCTGAAAATTAGCTTAAAGCTTAATGCATTCAGTTTCATCTTCAATGCATTCATTAAATATCTTGCTGTCCATACTACTAATTCCACCCATTACTCCATCTATTCCTGCCATGTCTTCCACATCTCTGACATGCTTCAGTCTCTCTTCAGCATCTTCAGTAGCCTCCCCATCCACTCTTTCTATATTTATTTTCACGCCATTAAGTTTCTACGACGGATGCGGAGAGTGAACACTGTTCGCTGTTACTGTCACGTTTTGGTCACGTGGTGCGCACCAAAACGATCTTGGCAGATGGCAAACTTTCAAAGCGATGAAGACGAGGTAAATCTACACGTTTTCGCAAAAAATACTCTATTGAAAAAGTTGAAAAATATATTAACCGTTAGATATTTTAGTGGCCCAAGCCAGTGGTCTGTACTGCTCGAGCGAGCTGGACCGGGCCAGCGGACAAATGGCTATGTCGAGCCCTGCAATTGCTTACGATTTACATAATAATTGCGTATAAACTACACAAGAAATGCTTAAACTGCATAATTTTCAACCAATCAAAAGTTTTGAACAGCTCAAAACTGAATTAAAACTAAACAAATCCCCTTTGGCAGAGATCATCAATGGACATCTGCGCAAACTGACGAATGTCAAACGCAAGGAACACTTATGACTTACGTATACCACGCATGAATCATGAAGACAGAAATGTTATAAGTGGAAAATGCACAAAATGTACATGGCTGTGTGACCTGGCCGTCAATAAACAACTTTGCAAAAACCAACACATAGGAAACATCCTACATTTTTCCACGCACTAAAGAAGAGTCCCTGGTCCACTTGCTCTTAATTTTTAAATTAGAAAATTCCACTCAATATCAGCAGGAAATATACACGCTGTTAACATTTTTAATAAGCTTTTTATTTGTAGCTGAACACAGACGTGAAATGAAAAAGTGAACCACATTGTCTTCATTTTCATGCAAAGAAAAGTGTTGTTTACATGATACAAATACACCAAAACATCCCTCACCCTCCAAACTGTATCTTTCTGAACATCCAAATAGCCTTGTTTTATTTCTTCTTTATTCTTATTCAAACACACATGAATAAAGTGGTAACATGTCAGATTTGATTCTTACTAAACCATCTCTCCCTCCTATCACTTTCTTAACTGCTTTTTTTATATTAGTCTTCAGAAGAATCCTTTTTCTTTATGCAAAATCCCCACCACACCTATAGAGTCCTATATATACTGTTCATAATCAAATAAATAAATATTTATTAAATAAATAAATATGACCTCAGGCAAATACACAATCAACCAATAAATCTCTCATAAATCTATAAAAAGATCATGAAATTGTGAAAAACCTGCACACTGATTTTAAATTAGCCATTTCATGAAGAGCTTTTTCAGCAGAATGGGTCTATCTGTCAATCAAACTAGACAAGGTGGAGACACTTTTGTGATTGGCTACTCCTTTACTCAGACATGAGCAGCAGCACCTTGACTACATCAATGGAAGATGCTTCAGCGAACGTGACGGCGCGATGCCCACTCCTCAACACTAGGGGGACGATGCACCTCAACACATCCACAGTGTTACCAGAAATTTGGCAGTTTTGGTTCTAAATTTGCGGATTAAAGTGGCTTTGGGCGAGTGTGCATAATTCAGGTGATTTTGTGGTCGGTTCGGCAATTTTCATCTTCTCGTGAAGATCTAGTAGTGGCCTAAGTTAGGCTGAGTGGTTGTTGGAGTTCCACTAAGCTTCTATGAACTTGAGTTTCCATGAATGCACCATGCTGGGTGTGGGAGGAGCTATCAGCTAATGTTTTTAGCCTGATAGCCACATGGAGCGGTTGCTTGTGCTTATCTCAGTAACAATGCATGGATGCACAATGCACATGGAGAGTGTTAAGATGTCAGAAACGTCATCGCAGGAAAGGTTCAACATTTTCCCTGAGAGGGAAAATAAAAACCAGAGGACCTGATTATAATCATTATCTCAATGAAAATAGAAAAATATCATAAGGTTCAGGAGGCATGAGCAGGCTTGTCCCCCTTTGCGCAGCTGCCCGGTCTGACTGTCGGTCCGCCAGCTCACCTCCTGGGAGCACCGCGGTCAAGTGAGCCGACATCTGCGGAAGTGCGGTCTAGCTAGCCGTCACTGACTTTTTGCATGCGCGTTTACATCATAGTTTACGGTGCACCCGCCAGCGAGCTGAAAAGACGGTATAAAGTGCTAATATCACCCATGTCACAGTTACTCATGATCAGATAACATGTACTGTGCTCAGAAATCAATGAGAGATATTGCAGCTCTATATTGTCATTTGATGTACAGATTGATTCATTTATATTGCATATCTGACCATTCTATAATGAACTACCAAGAATAATGTGTTTGTTTGAAATATATGCAATCAGACAGATTCTAAAAGTGAGTTTGAACACTAACAAGAATGTTTTGTGTGTTGTTGAGCATGGCATGGAATGGAATGAAACAGAAATAAAGATTCTTAACTTTCTAACATCTTTTTTCACTAGCAGCTACAGGTGGAGCTCCTCATCTGAGTGTGCTGGCGTCCTCTGGTTAAATAAAGTACAAGTTTGATTGTTTAATATAGTAAAAGATTTGAAAAACATGACAAACTTACCGGCACATTCTAAACTGGTCTGTTGACGTAAGACTCGGTGTTATTCGGCAGCCAATGGGCTGGATATCAGGGGTGTCCCGCCTCCCCTCCCCTTGACTGACATGTCGCTGTTTTTACATGTCGACAGGTTTTAGAATCAAAACCGCAAAAAATAAAAGCGCAACTCAAAAAGACAATTTCAAAATAAAACTGCAACTCAAAAACAGGATTTCAGAATGGCGAGAAAACAAATCGCCAGCTGAGAAATAGGATTGTGCTTTGGGTTATAGCTTTTGGTTGGAAATTGTGGGTTTTGGTTCTCAATTTATGCATTTTGATTCACAGATTTGGGGTTTTGATGCGCGGTTTTACTGTTTTGATGTGCAATACTTTAGGCGCTAATTTGACACGATACACACCACTCTGTGGCATGTAGACACATGAAAAAAAAAATACACTAAATTCACACATGCCCCAATTAAGCCTCCACCTGGTTTGTCGCCCGACACGCTCCGTCCTCGCACTGGGCCCTAAGAAAAAACTTTCCAAGTTTTTTTGCTCAAAAATTGTTTTTTTGCGTTTGCAAAACACATTTTATCGCGTGCGTTGTGTCAAATCTCGCTTTTGTCCCATCTTTGATTTTGCTGACTACTTTGAGTGCGACTTAGCGTGATATGACTGCCACTGGCATCGCCAAAAAGAAATTCGCATGTGTTGTGTGTCATCTCACTTTTTTCCTATCTTTGCTAAGTTAAGTTTCGGTTTGACTTGACCAAGCTGCCATCAAACAGCTGCTGATTGGTCCAGATTCTAACCAATCAAGTGTCTCTGTCTCATATTGACGGTGCGCCGAGCCAGACATGGACTTTAGACTTTGTGTCGGTTCTGTTTGTACAGGGTTCTGCCGTTTTCAACGATTCTGGCCCGTTTCTCTCAGAGTAAAACCCAGAAGGAGCAGCAAAGCAGCTAAAATCAAACAGAGTTTAGTATTTATTCATGTCAGTGTAGTGATGAACGTGTTTAAAATGTCTGCAGCAGAAAAAACGTCCAAGCTCTGACTCCGTCCAGCAGGGAAGCAACACTTTTTAAGATTTGTTTCTGAACTATTATTTTATTTTAGTCAAAAATGGTTGAAATATTAAGAGAAAATATAATTTTTTTATGACTAATATTTTTTAACTTTGGACAAACGCTTACAAGTTCTAAAACATAAATGATAATAAAAGTCAAAAAATGCCTCTTCTGTGTTGAATACATTGAGTTTACTGTGGTGAGCCATCATTCTTCTGCTTATTATTGCTGTTCATCTGATCCCAAACACCTGTGCAGCATTAAATAATATGTGCTTTGAATCTTTTATTGTTTTGTTTTAACAAACAGACCTTAAAGAAAATCACACTTTTCACTAATATTTTGAACTGCAGGATTCACAGATCACCCACAGGCCTGTTGATTTAATGTCAGCAGATAAACATGACAGTTTCAGGAGATCCTCAGCCATGAATTCAAAAATCTGACTTAAAAAAAATGAACTAATGCTAAAAAAAAGACAGTATGAATTATATTTAAAAAAAATGAAAACGTCGTCATCCAAAAATACAAAAATGAGGTTAAAAAGAGCTGGTTGAGCCTCGGCAGCAGACGCCATGTTAGATTTACATGGCAATGTGATTGGTTAGAATCTGGACCAATCAGCAGCTGTTTCATGGCAGCTTGGTTACGTCACATCCGAAACTTAACTCAGCAGAGATAGGAAAAAAGTGAGATGACACACAACACATGCAAATTTTTTTTTGGCGATGCCAGTGGCAGTCATATCACGCTAAGTCGCACTCAAAGTAGTCAGCAAAATCAAAGATGGGACAAAAGCAAGATTTGACACAACGCACGCGAAAAAATGTGTTTTGCAAACGCAAAAAACGTTTTTGAAAGCAAAAAAAACAATTTGAGCAAAAAACGTAGAAAGTTTTGTGTGCAACGTGGTGGCAGAAATATCACTCCATAGTAACTGCTGTGCTATAAAATCAGAGAAGCCTAACAAAAACAGCAGTAGTGCCTCTGCTGCCCTTAAATGCAGAAGAATCTGTAAAACCCAATTAATAAATATAAAACCAAACAGGCAGAGGCTCAGACCAGACAAACGGATAACCTGAGCAGTGAGGAGAAACTCATCTACTCCTTAAGCTCACTGGGGCGTAGAGGGGAGCTCCAGATGCCAGACCTCTTTTCCCAGCTAAAATCACAATTTGTTTAAAAACCCCCTAAACAGATTCACAGGGAGACAGCATCACCACACTTACCAGGAAGCACAGAGGGTTAGCCACCAGGAAATGGGCGGGGTATGAGCACCAAAACACAAGTGCTTAAGTGCTGGGCCAAACCATTTTTATTCTGCTCCCAGGTAGTTAGGGGGATTGCCTGCAGCTGTGTGGTGTCATCCTGCTACATTAAGTTTCCGGGAAAAGTAGGTGCATGAAAACATCTTGGTTGGCTGACCATGACGCTGTGAGAACACGGCTTACTTTAATCTCCAACACCCCTGTGTTGGAGGCATCCACCTCCACGATAAATTGCATGGCTGGGTCTGGGTGATGGAGGATGGGCACATGGGTAAAGCTCTGTTTCAGCGTCTGGAATGTCTGGAACAGTAGCTGGAGTCCTTAGTAGCTTGGGTGCGGCCTGCAGAAGAGCAGAGAGGAGCCGCCACTGTACTGAAGCCACGAATGAAACGCCTGTAGAAGTTGTCAAACCCAAGGAACCGCTGCAGTTCCTTAACTGTGCTCGGCTGGGCCCATTGCAGCACTGCCTCCGCCTTGCTCTGGTCTGTTGCCACGCCTCCGGCACTGATAACAGCCCAGAAAGGCCACCAAGGTTTTATGGAACTCGCACTACTCCCCTTCGTTCCACAGATGGTGTTAGATCATCCACTGTAACACCTGGCAGACATGCTCAACGGGCTCCTCAAATGTGTCAGAGTAAACCAGGAAGTTGTCTATGTAAACGACAAAGGAGTGTTGCAACATGTCACGGAAAATGTTGATGAAAGCCTGGAACAGAGGCAGCATTAGAGACACCAAATGGTATCTATGTGTTTCTGCTTAAGTAGGATTCTAAGATTGTTAGTTCTTTAAACTTTTTGAAATAAAAATAATAAAAAACAGATTTAAAATATTAATAAAATAGCACACGTGACTTTGTTTTATAGTCTTTAATTTTTAGTTAAAATACAGTTTTTAGTTTTGCCATAAAAAAGCAAACTGTAAGAGCGTTTGGTTATGAATCTTCTTGCATGAGCTTCTTGAAAGCATTTTGTCAGACATGAAAAAAATCTAAAGTGAATCAGCAGCAAAAAAGTACAAATTGTAGCAAAGAGTAACAAAAGGTATTAGTTTGAGATTATGAGGGTAAAACAGGTTTGAAAGTACATTTCTGCATTTGATTTTTTAAAAGATGGGAGTGAAACGATCAAATCTCAAAGCAGCATCTCTAATTTCAGAGAAAATTTCAAGATATAGTTGAAGATATCACTCATTTTCTATAAATTATTGAACCATAAGATGTATATGTGTGTACATATGATGACACTCTACTTGCAATAACAGCAACGACAATAATGACAATGCTAACTGTGATGCACACTATGATGGTTGCTGCAATGTTGAGACAGCGAGCAGTGGCGCCGTAGTGACGGGCGCCTTCCAGGTCTCCAACTATCTTCCGGTCTCTGGACTAAAAAGACGAGAAAATAATCGAAACGTGTCAGCAGCATCCAGAAAAAACCTCCAGACATTAATATTCCCCACAATCACATTTACAGAGTCAAAGAAAATCTACAGGGAAATGGATTTTAATTGTGTGACCCAAAATGAAATCCTGTCATTATATGTTGTAACAAACATACAAAAAACATGAAAAATAAATTTCTAAGGAAAATATCTGAAACGTTAACATTAACTCACCTTGATGGAGAAGATGAGAGCTGCCAGTCCCAGGCACATTGGGTTGGAGTACAAAAAGCAGCAGAGGGACCAGATGATGTGGTCCCTCGGGGGCTCAGCTTGGAGGACAATAGTATTGTGACCCCCTGCAGCTGTGGTGGCATGAAGCTGTCCGGGGTACATGTGCTGTGGAGTTCCCTGCATTGGAATATCCTGGGCAGAGAGAGGTGCATTTGGGTAAACAGGATTCATCGCTCTTGGTTTGGCAGCAGTTCCAGGCGTGTGTGAGCTCCAGGAGTCCACAGCAGCTTTTGAGGTTTAACTTCCTCCTGACGTCAGAGGTTTATGCATTACAATAACGCTTGTTTTTATTGTTCAAAAGTAAAAGTAAAATTATAAGACGTAATAGGTAATATTTGTAGGTAATATAATACCTACAAAACCCAACCCCTTTAAGGGTACTGCAAAGTATTTCATTTTGAGAGGAAGGGGTTATATGGTGATGAATACGAATTGAAAATGAAAATATGCCTTATAGAATTTGTTGACATGAATAAAAAGGACTGTTTAACTGCCATCAAAAAAAGGTTTTTGGCTGTGTGGCAATTTTTAACTGTTAACTTTGTGCTTTAAACAATCACATTTTTTTGACAGAGTCTCTGTTGTAATACACACATTGTGGATGCTAGATGCAATGACTCAAGATGTAATAGTATGTCTTAACATTTTTATTATTTTTGTAATGAGTGAATCCAAGCAATGTCATGGACAAACATATTTAACTTAAAATTGTGTCTTGATTTGTTCATTCATTCATCTTCTAATCTATTTTTCCATCTCTCGGCCATGGGGCTGCCAAGGCCAATCCTGGCCACTTGTGGGCAAAGGCAGGGGAGAACCTGGACAAGTAACCAGTCTGTTATAACGCATGTTTATGGATGGTGGGAGGAAGCTGGAGTCCCTGGAGAGAACCCACACATGCCTGGGGAGAACAGACTCCACACAGAAAGGTCCCCTTTTTTGGTCCAGACCCCCCAGCTGAGACTTGAACCAGGGTCGTCTTGCTGTGAATGAAGCCTCGCCGTATGTTTTTGTTCTAACTTCTGTGATAACCAAATGGCTGGTATCAGAGGACCTCAGGGTCCGCGAGGGCTCATAATTTAAAACCATGTCAGATAAATATGAAGGCCCGAGACCATAAAAACATTTGTAAACCAATAAAAGAACTTTAAAATCAATTTATTATTACGTCATTTACTGGCCTCAACAACCATCAGTGTCTAGACTCTAGACAGCGTTTATCCATCTATGGTCCAAGCTTATCCAGGATAAAGACATCCTCCGCCAAAAGACTATAGACTATTTTGTGCACATTCATATATCACAAATACATTTACATTCCTAAGATCTCTCCCTATTGAATTATCATTTTTTTGCCTGAGACAGATTTCTTTGTAAAGATTTGAAATTGCACATATTCACAGAAATTATGATTTAAATATTCACCCTTTACCCCCACTTTTCTAAGTAAAAAGATACATTTTTGCATTTAATAAAGAAACATGCAAAAATTGCTACAATTATGCAGATATTCTGTTTGAATACTGTTGATTTATTTTAATAAAAGGCACAACTCAGCATATCAGCATGAGTTTGCATCAGTTTTGCAATAAAAAAGCGATGAAGAATGTGTTTCGGGGGTAAAGTGAGGAAGTACCCAGGTGCAGAGAGGAGGAGGCGGGAGGTTTCAGGAGAACAGGATCTTTAATAACTAAAACTAAAAAAAGCAAAATTCACTGCTGAGCAGGCTAGAAACACTCAAAAACTTGAGACACTAGAAAGGCACTGAAACAGGGAACATCAGAACTATGGAGCAGCATGGGAGGCAGGAAAAGACAAGACTTAAATAAACACAAGGCAATAAGACACAGGTGGAAACACTCAGGACTAGGGGTGTGCCAAAATATCGATATGGTGATATATCGCGATATTTAGTCCCGCGATCGATTATCGAAACGTCTTCATCAAGTATCGACCTTTTATTTACGTTTTAAAACCCTCTAAAACGTTATATTAACCATGCTTTGGTAATCCCTTGCAATTCCTTGGAGGGTCGATAGGGGGCGCTCGTTGCGAGATTGGTTGTTGCGGGCGGACGAAGAAGAAGAACACACATTCAAACAAAGATGGCGGAGCGGGAAAACAATGAGAAGCGACGGCAGCAAGTTAAAAGACGCGCCGGCAGCAATAGAGCTGCATCACCCGGAGTTGTGTGAGAAAGCTGTGGCTGCTGCTGCCTGAAGCCGACACAGCCCGACGCGGATACTTTTTTCCAGACGAAGCTTCTGAGAGACAGAGCAGCGGCAATAACAAAGTACGGAAAACGGCCCCTGCAGCGCGGTGGAGAACGAGGGATTTGGGTTTTTATTGAATAGAGCCACGCTTTGACATTCCTCCTGGAAAATACTGAAAAAAGGATCCCTGTACTGTACGTCCAGACCAGAGCTACGGCTGAGATGGAAACGGAAGAAAGAGAGGCATCCACCCCTTAGACCCCCCTTCTCCTCTAAGCAGAGGTAGACGAGCGGCGTCTTGATGCTAAATATGTTTATGTTCATGTTTTTCTCTCCAGAAAAACATGAACATAAACATAGATCACATGCAGCTTTTCCCCAAAGGTTTTGTTCACAAAGACGTTAACTTTTAGATGCGCTTCAAGTTTTTTATGTATTTTATCCCTGGTAATTTATTTTGAAAGCAGTTTATGTCTTAAAAACTTAAAGGAAAGTTCCTAGCTAATTGATTTTTATTTTTCTGTGAGAATTATATTTTTGTCTACACCACATTTGCACTAAATGGTGTTATTTATTTTTTAACAAAGACACTTTAATTTGTTCACACAATTAATATCTGATTTTCAGCTATTATTTTAAATTAAGCAATGGCTATGGCTTTGTTTTTCAAAAGTTAATACCAATGTGTCTGGCAGCTACTTGACTTATTCATTTTTTATCCTGTTTACAGCAATTTTGTACTAAATAATGACACTGCTGTTGATGTTCACTATTGTTGAATTTTACAGATATTTTCAAATGAAAATTGTCATTGTTTGTCAAAGACAGAGTATTACTGATTTCAGCAATGTTACACAAAAGTCTGTTATCCATTACACCAAATAGGACACAAGTTGTTTATTATCATGGTGTTTAAAAAATAAATGGGGAAATATTTTCCAAAAAGCTGTTTTTAGAGTTCTTCTTTCTTAAAGTTTAATATATCGTGAGTTGTTAGAGACGAGATATATCGATTATCGCATTATCGCCATATCGTGATAGTATCGTTATCGTGAGCAATGTATCGCAAATCGTATCGTATCGTGAGGTACCCAGTGATTCCCAGCCCTACTCAGGACTGATGGGTAAAGGTAAAACTCGAAACTAACAATTAAACAGGAAATACTACAAAATAAAACAGAAAGTAACTCAAACCTAAACAGGAAACCAAGGAACCAAACACAAAGAAACTGAATATGTCTACATTACCCCCCCCCCCCCCCCCTCAAGGAACCACACCGAGGTTCCACCTAGAGCCAAGGAGGAGGGGGCCTGAAAGGCTAACACAAGGGCCAGCATAGTCCGGAGGACGGCCGGGAGGCCGCGCAGTGTCTGTGTGTTAAAGTCCCCCTCTGATGAAAATCATGTTTTTTAAGTTTTTGACATGTATGCGTGGCATTATTTGTAAAAAAAATGTAAAAAAAAATCTTTTCATTTTGCATTTCTGAATATTTCTCATTTTAAATAGCTGACAATCAAACTGTCAGCTCAGTGGCGCATGCGCTTTGCACAAGCTCCTGGATCTGCCCCGTCCAGTGTGTACAAGCTCAGGTGGGGCAGAAAGAGAAGACAGCACATTGCTGCTTTTTTTAACTTTAAACCCTTTCCATCTTTCCACCCTAAAAACTCACCTAAAGCGCACTTAGGAAAAGCATTTGATTAAAAAATAGTAATGTGAAGTTTAGTTTGTTCTCATGTCGACTGACTTCACTTTCTGTTCCTCAAAATCTCCCCTTTTTGCTCTGTGACTTTTAAAGTGAATGAGCAGGTTCTTTTTACCTCTCACTTTGCATAAAGTCCCTAGAAAAAGCTGGCACTTATTTGCCTGTCATATTAAGTTGGCACCTCACTGGTCCCATTAAGCTCTTTGACCGACTCATACAAAGAGTTGTTCATGGAGCGCTTTGCTTTCCCCGTCAGCCTTCCTGCCTCATTTAACCTCTCCCAACCCCTCCTGTCCTTTGTTTCCAATTCCCTCGCCTTTGTTTTCTTGAAAAACACTTCCGTAATTCCGTCTGAAAGTGTTCAGATTAATGTCATGTTGGTTGCAATCAAAGCAACGTTAATAAGTAATGAGTTACTGCGCCTTTAAGAGCTGAAGCTAGTTGACTGCAAAGTCAAGTCAAGTCAAGTCAACTTTATTTATAAAGCGCTTTTAAAACAGCAGAAGCTGACCAAAGTGCTTAACAATGCAGAATAAAAACAAAACAACAAACTAAAACAGAATAAAATCAATAAAAATCGATACAATACAAATACATAAAACCAATAAAAATACAATTATAAAACCAATAAAAACAATAAAAACATCAACTCATACTGAGTTAAAAGCCAGGGAGAAAAGGTGAGTTTTTAACTTGGATTTAAAATCATTCAGTGAACGGGCCTGCCTAACCTGCATAGGGAGTGCATTCCACAACCTGGGGCCAGCAACAGCAAATGCTCTATCCCCTCTGAGTTTCCGCCGTGTCCTTGGCACATCCAGGAGCAGCTGGTCAGCTGATCTGAGTGAGCGGGAAGGGGAATGCAGGTGTAGCAGCTCAGAGAGGTAGGGCGGAGCCAGACCATTTAAAGATTTAAAAACAAATAAAAGAATTTTAAAATGAACTCTAAAATGGACAGGCAGCCAGTGGAGAGAAGCCAGAACTGGTGTAATATGCTCTCTCTTCCACGTTCCAGTTAGCAAGCGTGCAGCAGCGTTCTGCACCAGCTGGAGACGGGACAAGGATGAGTGAGGGGCACCAAAGTAAAGAGAGTTACAGTAATCCAGCCGAGTTGTAACAAAGGCGTGGATTACTGTCTCAAAGTGCTTTCTTGATAAAAATGATTTGACTTTGGCAAGCTGCCTTAACTGAAAGAAGCTGGATCTCACCACTGAACTGATCTGCCTGTCCAAATTAAAACCAGTGTCCATCTTCACTCCTAAGTTTGTGACTGTGGATTTCACAGATTGAGTGAGAGAGGCCAGAGCTATTGGGTGTGACTCACTGTTGCCACTGGGACTGAAGACAATCACCTCTGTCTTTCCCTCATTGAGGTGGAGAAAATTCAGAGCCATCCAGATTTTCAATTCCTCCAAGCACTTAATTAAAGGGCTGATGGAGTGGCCGTCCTTCTTTGTTATTGGCACGTATATCTGGGTATCATCTGCATAACAATGAAAAGCACAGTTATGCTTTCTAAGAATTGAACCCAGGGGGAGTAAGTAAAGGGAGAAAAGCAAAGGCCCAAGGACTGAACCCTGCGGGACCCCATACAGTAAAGGAGCAGAGGAAGATTGAAAATTATTGAGGTTTACACTAAATGTTCTGTCTTCTAAATATGACCTGAACCACTGCAGAGCAGTGCCACGGATGCCTACAAGTTGCTGTAACCGGGAGATCAAGATGTTGTGATCCAGTGTGTCGAAGGCAGCCGTAAGATCCAGTAGAACCAGAACCACATGGTCCCCAGCATCTGTAGCTAAGAGGATGTCGTTAAACACCCTAAGCAGAGCTGACTCGGTGCTGTGGAGAGATTTGAAGCCAGACTGGAAAACCTCAAGGTTGCCATTTTCATCTAAAAAATCCTTCAATTGAACATACACAATTTTTTCCAGAATCTTTGAGAGGAAAGGAAGTTTAGAAATGGGTCTAAAATTGGACAGCACAGAGGGATCCAGGTTAGGCTTCTTTATCAACGGCTGTACTGTAGCATGTTTACAGTTTCTAGGGAACACACCAGAGGAAAGGCTGCCGTTTACAACAGCAAGAACTGCAGGTCCCAGAGTAGTGATAACCTCTTTAAATAATCGGGGTGGAATCGCATCAGAGGGGGAACCTGAGGGCTTCAGGTGTTTCACAGTCTCATATAAAACAGACAGAGTCACTGGTTCAAACTGGTCAAAGGTTACAGGGCAGGACACAACAATAGAGGGGTCCAATCCAGGTGGTGATATGAGGGCCCTGACATTATTCACCTTGTCCACAAAAAACTCAAGGAAGGTTTCACATGTCTCCAGCGTAGGTTGGACATGGACAGACTTGGGGGCATTAAGAGCTGCATCTATGGTGCTAAACAGGACACGGGGCTTGTGTCGGTTTAACAGGATAACATTTGACAGTGCAAAGGTTCTGATAAAGATGTTGGGGGCTTTTAAGCCCCCAACATGCTTTTAAGCAGCAACACAGCGTGATCCTTGTCGCGATGCAGACAGACACAACATTTGGCGAATGATGACCGATGGCTGGGGTCCTTTGAGGACTATTTGCTGGCTTTGGGCCACACGGATCTGGCCGAAGTGCTGAAGTGTGCGCTCCTCTGCCATTGCCTCGGACAGAAGGGCCAACGAATCTTTGCAACGCTCAGCTTATCGGATGATGAGTACGCTATTGCCACGGCCGCACTGAAGTCCCATTTTTGTTTGGGGAGGAACCTTCAGATGTGTCATTTTGAGTTTCGGAAGCGCGGTCAGCAGCCGGGTGAGACTGTCGCACACTTTGTTTCAGCAGTACGTGAGCTGGGAAACCTCTGTGATTTTGGGACATTAGAGGAGGGACTCATAGTCGACCAGTTAATTGAAAAAACGTCTTCAAATCAGCTGAGGGAGAGGCTGTTACTGGAATCTGACTCCATGACATTGTCAGATGCCTTAGTGATCGGGAACCAGTTGGAATTTGCCCTGTCAGAGGCGCACAGATTCGCCCGCGCTGTAGACCCCCCTGTGACGTCATCACTGCAGACGCAAACCGTAACACTGCCCGCAGAGGTTTCTGATGATCTACCGGTCAAGAGAGTTGACAGCAGACCCAGAATGAGTGGGTCCCGGCGTTATAATAACTGTGGCTCCATTCAACACTCTGCTAGAGAACAGTCCTGTCCTGCAAATGCTGCCGTAACTGCAACAAGCTGAACCATTTTGCACGCTGCTGTCGCTCTTCTCCGGTGTGCGCTGGCGCTTCCACCATTCCTATTAACTCAGTTCAGAGCTCACTTCCCGCTTTCAAGCTTTGTAGTGTGGGCACAGCCACCAGAGCGGTGTCAGTGACAAAGGAAGCAGGGGAGGTCACTCTAGACACAGAAAGCTATGATGACTTGGTGCACATTCTGCATGGGCCCTTCAGCTCAGTAGTAACCTTGGCCTAGCTGCAAACGGCCTCTGCTGACGATGTCACTTTTGCGATTCTCCGCATTTACATCCAGGATGGGTGGCCGGCCAAGGTGGATGACAACCTGCCCCCCTACTACCGTTTTCGGAATAAGCTTTCCTGCTGGGGGTCAGTGTGCCTGGCTCATGGCCACTGAGCATTTGTCCCTGAGACCCTTAGATCCAGAGTAATTCACATGGCGCACGAAGGGCACTTAGGGGAGGTCAAAGTGAAGCAACGGTGCCGTAATATAGTGTGGTGGCCTCACATAGATTCAGATGTTGAGGAGCTGGTACATAATTGTGCCTGTTGCCTTCTGATTGGGAAGACTGGTCTCCCAGCTACGGCACCAATCAACCCAGCCCTGTGGCCATCATTGCCTTGGGAACACATCCAGATTGAACTCTGTGGAGAACTCCATGGGACCCCTGTTCATGCACGTTACCTCCTGGTTGTGCATGATCTGCATTCCAAATGGCCAGAGGTTTTTCAGCTGAGTTCTGTTACCACACACACCATCACCTGCCGATTGGAAGAACTGTTTGGATGGTGGGGGCTTCCCAGTGTGGTTACAACACATAATGGCCCCCAGTTCATCTCAGCTAAGTTCATTGAGTTTCTGATAATATGCTCCATCAAGCACATCAGAACAGCAGCGTACCATCCGGAGAGTAATGGAGGGCTGGAAGGGCTTAATAAAACCCTCAACAATGGGATTTATGCCTGTATGGAAGAAGGGAAAGTTTTCAGCGAGGCCCTGAACCAAACTCTTTTGATCATTCGAGCATCAAAGCACTCCACTGTCATGTCCTGTCAACTACTCCCTCCTCCCCCCTCCTTCCTGTTGTGTACGCGACCAGCTGCAACCACTTAACCTCATCTTTTCTGCCTTCTTGAGCTCCTCCTGGATCTTCAGCCGGTGCCAGTTCGTTGTTCCTCCTATGGTGCATAGTCTGTTCAACTCATGTTTATGACTCTTGTCTCGCTACTCAATGTTCATTGTGCCTCTCGCTCTGCTTCAGGAAAGAAAACCTGTTGGAAACTCACCTGGTCGCAGTCCCTGGACGCCACAATTTCTCCTCTGGAAATCCGCTTCAAGATCCCTCCAGCCAGCCGCCGCTCCACGCCTAGGAAGAAGGCCATCAACTTCTGTCCTCCATTAAATCTCTTAAACTTACCGTTGTGTCCTAGCCTCATTCTGGGTTCATGACATCATGACAGAACGAACTGGCCATACGCCTGACCCAGCTGACCTGGAAGGGCTTCGTCATGCCATAGCATTTCAAGGTAACCTATTCGCAAAGTTGACGCTCTTACTCAGATGTCTACTGCCCAGCAGGAATTATTCCGTCGCCTCGACGGCATCACCCAATCTTTGATGGATCTGACCGGCCAAGCTACTAATCCTGCAGCCGCAGCTCAATCCTCTGTTTCCGGCAACAATCCACTTCCCCTCCACCTTTCACCTCGGAAAATGTTCGCCTACTGCCAGAACCTTTTTACGGTGACGTTGAAGCCTGCGGAGGGTCCCTACTTCAATGCCAACTGATATTCCAACAAGCCCCCAGGTTTTATCAAGGCGATCTCAGTCGCATTTCATTAATTGTGAACTCTCTCCGCAGTAAAGATCTTCAATGGGCTCGAGCATTCCTGGCTGCCCATCCCATTACACATCTCCCTTTTGAACTCTTCATTGGAAAAATTTCGTCTCGTATTCGACCAACAACGAAAGCAGGAAGAAGCCACCCGGCGGTTACTTAGTCTCAAACAAGGTAACCGTCTGGTAAGCGAACATCTCATTGACTTCTGGATCTTAGCAGTCGAAGCTGGATGGCCGGATCCTGCACTTATGGGATTTTTATACCAGTCACTTAATGAACGCATTAAAGATCACTTATGCACCCAGCCGGAGGCTGACTCCTTCGAAGAACTTGTCACGGCTGCCCTGAGGTCTGACCTCTGCATCCGGGAACGCAACTCGGAGCAGAAGCGTAAGCCACCATCGTACCCTGTTAAACCTGTTCACTATTTACCTGTTGCAGCTCCTGTTAATCCTGATGCTTCTACCTTGAAACCAGATGAACCCATTCAAATAGGTCATTCAAAGCTCTCTCTCTCTCGAGGAAAGAAAGAAACGCCGTGATGAGGGGTTATGCTTTTACTGCGGCAGGCGGGTCATCAGGTCTCTCAATGCAGTGTTCGTTTAAACTCCAAAACCCCCTGTTAAGTGACAGGCCACGGGGGGGGGGGGGGGGGGATGTGAATCTTTTCAAGTTTCCAAGTTTTTATTCGTTCCTGTCAAGATCTGCAATCAGAACCAAGTTTATGAATTCAAAGCTCTCGTTGATTCTGGGGCTGAGCATAGTTTAATGGATCAAAGTCTCGCTTATTGCCTCTCTCTCCCTGTCGAAGTTCTTGACAACCCTGTTAATGCTGCGGGTCTGGGGGGTAAACAACTTTCACACATAACCAAACGCACCGGTCCTGTTCTCGTTCTTACCTCTGGTAACCATCGGGAATACCATCATTTTTTCATCACTCAGTGTCCCCAGACACCATTAATTCTTGGATTTTCTTGGTTACTGACGCATAATCCTAGTATTGATTAGATTTCTTCGCGCATCACTAACTGGAGCACATTCTGTATGGCTAACTGCCTGCATTCGGCTGTTCCGCCCACCAAACTACCTGACTCAGGTCCTGATAAAGAAATTGATCTGTCTAACATTCCCACCTGTTATCATGACCTACGCTCCATCTTCAGTAAATCACGGGCCTGTGCTTTACCTCCACATCGGCCATACGACTGCTCCATCGAATTACTTAATGGCGCTCCCCTCCCCAAGGGTAAATTATATAATCTTTCGGGTCCAGAAAAGAGCTCCATGGAGAACTATATTCAGGAGGCTCTTTCTCTGGGTCATATTCGTCCGTCTTCTTCTCCAGTCGGCGCAAGGGGGTTTTTTGTGGAGAAAAAGGATACGACGTTACGGCCGTGCATAGACTTTCGGGAATTAAATCAGATCACCGTCAAGCATAAATATTCCTTGCCTTTACTGGAATCTGTTTTCAACTCTGTCCAACACGCTAAAATTTTTACAAAGCTACATCTTAGAAATGCTTATCACATCGTGCCCATGCGCGAAGATGATGAGTGGAAAACGGCTTTCAACACCCCGTTGGGCCACTTAAAATACTTAGTCATGCCGTTCATGCTGTTCGGGCTTACTAACGCCCCTGCAGTGTTCCAACGTCTGGTGAATGATGTCCTCAGGGACCTTTTAAATCGTTTCTCCTTCGTGTACTTAGACAATATTCTCGTTTTCTCCCCCAATGAATCTCAACACGATAATCATGTCTGTCTGGTCCTAGAAAGGCTTCTTGCTAATCAGCTGTATGTAAAAGCTGAGAAGTGTGAGTTTCACGTGCCCTCCGTCCCCTTCCTGGGGTATATCATTGAAGCAGGCAATATTCGTCCCGACCTCACTAAGATCGAGGCTGTCGCTCAGTGAGAGACACCCCAAACCCGTAAGAAACTCCAACAGTTCCTGGGGTTTTCTAACTTCTATCGTCGTTTCATTCGGAATTACAGCAGTAAAGCAGCTCCTCTCACGCAACTCACCTCCATCAATCGCCCTTTCATCTGGAACTCTGCCTCTGATGCCGCCTTCAAACGTCTAAAGACCTTGTTTGTGTCTGCATCTATCTTCATTCAACCGGACATTTCAAAACAATTCATTGTGGAAGACGACGCCTCGGACTCGGGTGTGGGCGCTGTTTTGTCCCAGCGCGAAGACAGTACTGGGAAACTTAAGCCCTGTGCGTTTTTCTCATGCAAATTAAGTCCGGCAGAGCGGAACTACGATGTTGGCAATCGTGAGTTGCTGGCTATCAAGCTCGCGTTGGAAGAATGGCGTCACTGGCTGGAGGGGGCGGAACAACAATTTATTGTTTGGACGGACCATAAGAACTTGGCGTATTTACACAGTGCAAAACAGCTTAACTCTCGTCCATCCAGATGGTGTTTATTTTTCGATCGCTTCAACTTTACCATCACATATCGTCCAGGCAGTCGTAACGTCAAGCCGGATGCCCTATCACGCAAAAACTCCATTTCTGACAACATCTCTGTCTCCACCGTTCTGCCAACATTCTGTTGTATCGGCAATCTCACGTGGGAGATCGAGAACAAGGTTCAGCAGGCCCGGAGTGAGATCCCCGTCGGTGTCACGAACCCTCCAGGCACCTTCTATGTACCAGACTCCCTCAGGTCCGAGGTCCTCACCTGGGGTCATACCTCACGTCTCGCCTGCCACGGAGGTTTTTATCGGACTATTCAACTCCTCAAACGTCGTTTTTTCTGGCCCACCTTGGAACGTGATGTTAAGGAGTACATAGCAGCTTGCAGTAGGTGTGCTCGCTCCAAGACGTCTAACCTGCCTCCCTCTGGTCTCCTGCTGCCGCTGCCAATCCCAAGCCATCCCTGGTCCCACATTGCTGTGGATTTGTCACAGGACTTCCCCCATCACAGGGTCATATGTTCATACTAACCGTTATTGATCGTTTTTCCAAAGCCGCCCAGTTTATTCCACTTCCTCAACTACTTACTGCCTCTGAGACCGCTGACGCCCTTGTCAATCACGTCTTCAGACATCATGGCATCCCTTGTGACATCGTGTCTGATCGTGGCCCCCAGTTTACGTCGCAAGTCTGGAAAGCATTCTGCTCCGCCCTGGGGGCCACGGTCAGTTTAACATTTGGTTACCACCCTCAGGCTAACGATCAAGCGGAGCGGGCCAACCAAGAACTGGAAGCCGCCCTCAGGTGCTTGGCAGGCCAGAATTACTCGGACTGGTCCAAGTACCTGATTTGGGTCAGACTGACAGATTCAATGAATTGTAACCCATGTGTCCATGGATTACATGAAATCTTTCCACCTCAAACATGGTAGTGATAACGGGTCAAAGTAAGTGTGGGATCATCTAAGACAGCACAAGGGTTAAGCAGCAACTCCGCGTGATCCTTGTCAATGCAGACACAACACAAGTCCTCTATTTGTTTCTGAAGATATTGTGCTTTGTTGGAGCAGGTGTGAAATCTGACCCGAAACCAATGCAGACCAAACAAACAGATCCTGGCCTGGCTGGACACGTCTTGGTTTATTTATGAAAGGTCAGATAACAAGTTGCCCAGTTTTTTTTCTTCATGATAAATTTGTTTTGGGCAAAACCACTTCTCTGTGAAAATTGATCATGGAGGTGAAATCAATAACTTCAGTGTGTGACCGAATGGAATTCTATGACACCAGGTTTTTCAAATGTCGGAATAGAGCTGAAAAGAGTAAGATTGGAGTAAGATTCCCCAGATTTTCACCACTGCACTCTTCCAATTGAAAGTGGTAGACTTGAGCAAGTCAGCAATACAAAAAAGAAAAAGAAGAAAAAAACCCTCTCTGCTTCCTTTCCAGAACACCATAGGCTAGATACGCTCAAGAACTTGGTTTTAGCATGTTTTTGCACACGCATCATCTGCCTGGTTTTTCCATAGCTTAAAGGCAAATCATATGATGTTGTATATATTTCTCCATTTACAGTCAAATCACGTTACAGGAAAAACATTATTTTTAGGATTATAAATAAACATCTGCTTGTTAATTTACATCTAAGAATCATAATGTGTTTGGCAAAAAACAACCCTTTTTTATGTTCATGAATATGATTTTATACTACATTTTTAATTGTGATAGCCAGGCAGGCCCTAAGGAATCACACAGTGGCAAACGGAAAAAAATAGTTGTCTGAACATTAACTTAATGCAATTTAATGAGTGTGCCAGCTGTGCTTCTGAGTGAATATATCAAGGTACTTAATACGCGTGTGTGTTTTTTTGTTAAGGATGACAATTGTTACTCCACTGATAAAACAAGGCAAAATAAATGCAGTTATTTCCATATCTCTCCCTGCCCTGCAGTGTTTCTGCGCATGCAGAAGATAGTGGTTCTATTCTTTAAACAGTGAGCCAATTTAAAGACAGCCAGCATTAAGTGAAATGTTTGAATGTGATCATTAGAAAAAATAGAGGAGACCTTGTTTGAAAGCAGGAAGGAAGTCAACAGAAACTGTTTATTTCAGCGGGAGTTGTGGGATAACCATAAAGGATCACTTCACAAATTATATTTTTAGTCAATGCAAATTTGCAAGTTTTGCATGGTGTGGTTTCTCAAATTACAGGTTTTCTATGCATAAAAAATCTATCAGACTCAACAAACCAGCTCCTTAACAGGAGCAATACAACTTACACCTCAGAAAAACATTGCTGAATAATTGCATAAACATAAGATGAGTAAAAAAAAGGAAACTAATCCAACAAATCATTGACTTTTTTGAGACCACAATTTCATTTGAATGTGACAATTTTACATTGTTCTTCAAAAATATATTTACTGTGTGAAATTTTAATATGAGGTCCTATTGAAAAAAACATCCAAAATGTTGGATTAACCCCCCCACCCCTTACTCACTTTTAGAGTGTGAATTACGGAAGTGTTTTTATCAAGAAAACAAACGCAAGGGAGGTGGAAACAAAGGACAGGAGGGGTTGGGAGAGGTTAAATAAGGCAGGAAGGCTTACGGGGAAAGCGAAGCGCTCCATGAAAAGCTCTTTGTATGAGTCGGTCACAGAGCTTAATGGGTCAGGCACCAATGAGGTGTCAACTTAACCCTTGTGCTATCTTAGATGACCCCACCCTTACATTGACGTGTTCTCCCTACCATGACAAAGGTGGATAAAGGTGGAAAGATTTCATGTAATCCATGGACACCAGTGAAGATCACAAATCTTTGAAGAAAAAAGGTTCAGAGCACTGTCTAGTGCAGTGGTTCCCAAACTTTTTCTGCAAGGCCCCCCTTTCTGAAAATTAGAATATTTTTGAGCCCCCCCACACTGACACAAACATACAAATCCTTTTTTTTAAACTCCACTGCGCCTTATAACATGTAGTTAAGGAGAGATCTTTCTCTGAACGGTAGAATTCTGTTATCTAAAGCTGAAGGAATCTCTAGATCTGTCCATGTGTCTCTGTCTTTAGAAATGCCAAAACACATCTGTAATCTATTAAACAAAACATTATTTGATTTTGGAGGAAAAAATTTCATTACTTTTCTGTAACACCAGAAAACATGGGGGCATGGATGTATTAAGCTTTGAAACTTTAAACAACTCTTTTAAAATAAAGTGGTTAAGTCATTTATTGAAAGGGGAAGAAAATATCTGGAACGCATTTCCCAAATATATATTTGACACAATGGGAGGCATTAAATTCTTGCTAAAATGTAATTATAAAATAGAAGAATTACCCACAAAACTTTCAAACAAGCCCTGCTGGCCTTGAAACTCCTTTATAAACATAATTTTTCTCCAACAACTTGTTTTATTTTTAATAACAGTAATGTACAATACAAAAATAAATCACTTTTTTTCCGATGGTAAGATAATGATATTGTTTTAATCAGACAACTTTTCAATTCTCATGGACATCTTCTGACGTATGAAGAATTTATTTTAAAATTCGGTATTCCTGTTCCACCCAGAGAATGTGCAATAGTGTTAGATGCCGTTCCAACCAGTCTACTTCAACTTTTTAAAGGGATTTATAACATAAGTCAATTAAGAACCCAGACAATTCTTTTGGACAATGTGGATATTTGTGTTAATTCAGTTTCCAATAAACAAATAAGAAATCTTTCACATACCACAACCTTACCTGCTGGGAGGTTTTATTGGGAATCCAAATTTGTGGACATAAAATGGATTTATGCTTGGACTATTAGCAATAAATACTGTCTAAATAACAAAATAAAAGAGGTGTTCTTCAAAATATTGCATTGTATATATCTTACCAAAACTTGTTGAGGACATGGACCTGTTTTGTTCATTCTGTGGAACTCAGGAACTATTTATCATCTCTTTGTGGACTGCAGACATACTAATAAGTTTTGGATTGAAGTGGGAAACTATATTGGAAATATAACTAAACAAACTGTTACATTTTTAGATAAAGACATTATCCTGGGTTACCTTAATGTCAAAGTAGACAAAGATTGTATCTTCATTACACAATTGGCAAAATTCCATATCCATAAAGCTAAATGGTCAAACTCCAAACCTAAATTCCAGCAGTTTTGAGTGAAATCAATCAGTAATGTACCATTATCAAACACCTGCAAAACCAAAAAGCAATTCGAACTAATTTAATTTTTGAAAGATTTAAAATTTATTAAACCCCAAAGATTTTTGAAGTAATAATTCTTTTGTCTTATGTTGTATATGTATGTGTATATATTTATATACTTTTTGTTTTATTTCTTATATTTTTCTGCAATATGTACACATTTCAATTCCCCCTGAGACATTCACATTGTTATTGTATTATCTTGGTTGTCAATAAAGTATGAAAAAAAATAACTCCACCGCGCCCCCCCTGCAATACCTCCGCGCCCCCCAGTTTGGGAACCACTGGTCTAGTGGGTCTAGATGACCCCACTGCCAATGTTAAAGTGCCTAGGATAGCACAAGGGTTAATGTGACAGGCAAATAAGTGCCAGCTTTTTCTAGGGACTTTATGCAAAGTGAGAGGTAAAAAGAACCTGCTCATTCACTTTACAAGTCACAGAGCAAAAAGGGGGAGATTTTGAGGAACAAGAAGTGAAGTCAGGAGACATGAGAACAAACTAAACTTCACATTACTATATTTTAATCAAATGCTTTTCCTAAGTGCGCTTTAGGTGAGTTTTTAGGGTGGAAAGATGAAAAGGGTTTAAAGTAAAAATCTGTACAGAAAGACTCATATATTCTTTATTTTTCTATGTGGAATAAACTTGCTGGAATAACAAAAGTCTGTAATCTTTACTTCTGGTTGGACAGTTTTGCTTTTGTTTGTTCCTTGCTGAAAAACCACAACTTTTAATTAGGATTATGTAGATTTTAGCCAATATTAAAAAAAACCTGTGTTGTTCTCTAGGTCGTAAGTTGAGTTGGAATTCCTTCACTGTTACTACAAAGTGCTCTATATAGTGTGTTCACCATTTTGTAGTGCTGTCTGAATCTACAATTCTAAATCTTGAAATTTCCCAGAAGTCTCTGGGAAAAACCAGTGCGCATCCATGCTTACTAGATTGGCTGATATTAACCACATTGCACTGCATTTGTACAATTTTTGTGAAAAGAAAAAATAATTCTAACTTATTTTTTTAATAAACTATCCAGGTTTTCATCATGAGAACACAATGAATTGATAAATACTTTCCGTAAATGCTCGTTTTTATTAGGTTTTTACTTTGTGAAATCGCTGATGTCATATTTGCTGCTTAAAAAAAAAGTGGTGAGTATGGTGTCTGAAACACTTCTAAAATCCAAGTTATTATATAGACTGCAGTTTTTTTTAATTAGGAATTAGGGGGGCAATTTCGACATGATCATAGTTTCTGCAGAAATTCATGAGAAATTTGCCTCTTAGTTGTGGGCGAGAGCGTCGGCATGGAGCAACCCCGTCCCCCCTTCCTGTCACCTTTAACATCTGTTTACACTCTTTCTTGTTAGTACGGAGCCCGTGTCCTGACATTAAGATATTAAAATATATCTTGTGATATGGTGCCGCTGTCAGACTCCTCCCCCTCTCCCCTCCACTTGGCTGCTTCTCCATCCCAGCTGCTGCCACTTACTTCATCACCTCTTCTGCCTTCATAAGGAGCCTCTGGATCACCAGCCTTCGCCAGTCCGTTGCCCCTGATGGTGCATAGTTGGTCCTCTCGTCTCGTTCATGGTGTTCTGTCTCGTTAAGCCTTGGCTAATTTCTGTCTCTGCTCATCTCCAGGGATCCGTTGCCACAAAGTGGTCGCCTGCATTAACCTCTGTCTGGAACCTTCCCTCCGTTCGCTCCCGCTGGTCCCACCTCGAGCCTCTGCCATCTTCTCCCATCTCTTGGACCCCCTCCGACGTCAACTCCTTCCGACTGTCTGCAGAAAGATCCAACAGTGACGCCACTCGAGTTCGATCTTCACTCTCTGGGAACCCAAGATCCTGCCCACGGTTTTCTGTCTGTTCACTATTAAAATCTCTTACCTGCCACACTCGTCCTCCTCTGTGTTTCTTCCAGGTTCCAGCGTCTGGGTCGAAAAGTGTTCTGTAGCCATGACATCTTGTTCCCACAGATTATTATCTCGTTCGCACGAAATACTATTCCGTTCCCACAAGATACTATTGCGTTCCCACAAGATACTATTCCGTTCCCTCACAATACTATTCCGTTCCCTCGAAATGATTAACTCGTGCGAACGCAATAATTATTGCGCTTGAACGCAATAATTATTCACGTCATAAGTCATTCACGCGGATATGCTCTCTGTACGCCGGCAAAAGCCGCTTTCAGGGGTAACTTCCGTGTCTCTGTGACCCACATTCGTTCAAAACAGGAACATGAAAAAAAAAATCACTTTATTACTGTCTCAAGAATATAAGAAAAATATCAAAAGATTTATGATATCTGGGCTGCTTTGTCATACGATAGCTCCTGCTAGGCTACTACTAGCTCCGCCGCAGAGCTTTTTGATGTAATAGTAATAATAAACTTTATTTGTATAGCACCTTTCCAGATAAAAATCACAAAGTGCTTCACATTACAACACGATAAAACAACAGTAAAACACAGTAAAAACACATGTTAAAAAGAAATTAATAAAAAGCTATTTTAAAAAGATATGTTTTTATGTGCTTTTTAAAAGAAAACACTGAGTCCACAGATCTGAGGCTGAGAGGAAGAGAGTTCCAGAGGGATGGGGCCACTGCGGCAAAGGCTCTGTCTCCTTTAGTTTTTTACTGGGTTCTCTTAACAGCCAGCAGACCCTGGTCACATTACCTCAGTGACCTGCTGGGAGTGTATGGCTGCACCAGGTCTTTTATGTGGACTGGTGCTTGGTCATTAAGAGCTCTGTATGTTAAGACCAGGATTTTAAAATGCACTCTGTAGTGGATGGGGAGCCAGTGCAGCTGCATTAACAACGGGGTGATGTGTGAAAACTTGGATGACTTGGTTAAAAGCCTAGCAGCAGCGTTCTGGACAACCTGGAGCTGCTCTATAGATTTTGCCGGCATTTAGGCAACTGGCTGGTCAGTTGACAGACAGCTGATATTGTAGTTTAGGGTTGAATAGGAATAATAATATTCAGGACTTGTTTTTTATTAACTTTAGCAGTCCGTCGCTTTACATTCGAAGGCTATTAGGCTACATGCTAACTAACTAGCCGATCATTTATCCTGTTATTAATTTACGTCATAGATTTACAGCAGATACCTTCACATTTCTGTCTGTGTGTGTCTCATTACATTGTGTTGAAGACACGAAGGATGTTTAGAGTACAAATGTATTTATTTTAAAAAATAATAAAATAATATTATATTTTTCAGATTTTCATCGAGACAATAACAGATTGACCATTCTTGCTTTTATTTTTACCTCTATTGAATGCTCACAGAGAAACGGAAGTAGCGGCAGGAAGCGGCTTTTGCAGCAAGATGACGGAGTGCGTACCAGATGTGAACCTGAATACGATGGATGCTTTTGTGCTTTTTAAAATAAATAAATCTGTTCTCTAAACATCCTCCGTGTCTTCAATGCAATGTAATGAGACATAGACAGAAATGTGAATCAGAATCAGAATCAGAAATACTTTATTGATCCCACACGTGGGAAATTTGTTCGTTACCATAACAACTGACAGGGAAAAAAAGACTAAGAATAATATAAATAAAAAAACAAGAACAAGGAAAATGTGGTATAATTTAAAGAGTTATTTACAAAACAGTGCAGGTAAAGAGATGTGCAAAAGAAATGTGCAAAATAAAGAAAAAGAGAAAGAAAATGTGCAAAGGTTATCTGCTGCATTGTGAGTTATTGAACAGGGTTATCATATTGGGCAGGAAGGATTTCTGGTACCAGGGAGTTTTGGAAGGTATCTGCTGGAAATCTATTATGTAAATTAATAACAGGATAAATGATCGGCTAGTCAGTTAGCATGTAGCCTAATAGCCTTCGAATGTAAAGCAACTGACTGCTAAAGTTAATAAAAGACAAGTCCTGAATATTATTATTCCTATTCGACCCTAAACTACAATATCAGCTGTCTGTCAACTGACCAGCCAGATGCCCAAATGCCGGCATACATCAAAGAGCTCTGCAGCGGAGCTAGTAGTAGCCTAGCAGGAGCTATCGTATGACAAAGCAGCCTAGTTATCATAAATCTTTTGATATTTTTCTTATATTCATTGAGACAGTAATAAAGTGATCATTTTTGTTTCCATGTTCCTTTTTTGAACGAATGTGGGTCACAGAGACACGGAGGTTACCGCTGAAAGCGGCTTTTGCCGGCGTACAGAGAGCCTATCCGCGTGAATGACTCATGACGTGAATAATTATTGCGTTCGAACGAAATAATTATTGCGTTCGAACAAAATAATTATTGCGTTCGCACGAGTTAATCATTTCTAGGGAACGGAATAGTATTTTGAGGGAACGGAATAGTATCTTGTGGGAACGCATTAGTATCTTGTGGGAACAGAATAGTATTTCGTGCGAACGAGATATTAATCTAAGGGTACAAGATATATTTTAATATCTTAATGTCAGGACAAGGGCTCAGTATGTTAGTTTACAGCCCCTCACAACCCCAGTTTTAACATTACAGCTGCAACAAAAATGGCGATCAATATTGGAGCTATTCACCTGTACAGTTTTGAGCCAGATTCCAGCTCCAGTGTCACGGTGCCTGTCAGACTCCTCCCCCTCCAGCCCTGCCTGCTATGCTCCCTGATTGCCACCAGCTGACTTCACTCACCTCATCTGCCATGCTGCTTAAAAGGAGACCTCACTCATCAGTTCAACGCCAGTTCGTTGCCCCTTATGGTGACTAGGCCTGGTTCTCAGTTTAAGCTCTCATGCTCATCCCTTGCTCTCAGCCTTGCATTAATTCTCACTATTTGTCTCAGGATACCAACACCTCTCGAGTGACGTCAGCGCTGCCTTCCACTCTGCTGCTCTCAGGAAAACCTGAAGACCTCTCAGATCACACTTACCGCTCTGAGCCCTCCAGCCACGCCACCAGCTGCAGTCAAGAACGGACCTCATTCAGCCACAACTACTACCAGCCCTGGAGAATCAATAAACCGTTTCTCACCAAAAACTCACCTGTCTTCCTTCTGGGTTTCAGCATCTGGGTTCTCACGCCTTGAGCGTCATGACAGAAGGAACTGGCCAAACTCCGGACCCAGCTGACCCAGAAGGACTTCGCTTCGCCGTCAATCAGCAGGGAATTGCCCTGGGCCGCCAAGCCGACGCCTTGTAGCAAGTTGCCTCTGCCCAACAGGAACTTTTTCGGCGTTTGGACGGTTTAACGCAATCGTTAATGGATCTGTCAGGTCAAATTGCTCCCCCTCCAGCACCTCCTCCAAAATCACCTTGATCATTAATTCTCTCTGTAACAAAGCTCTGCAGTGGGCCCAGGCCTTTCTGGCAATAAATCCTGTCACACATCTAACCCATGATCGTTTCCTTGAGCAATTCAAGCTGGTGTTTGACCAACCTCGCAAACAGGGGGAAACCACACTTAAGCTCCTCGCCCTCAAACAACGTAACAGATCGGTCAGCGATCATGTCATTGATTTTAGGATACTGGCGGGGGAGGCAGGCTGGACGGACCCAGCATTACGAGGGCTCTACTACCAATCCTTGAATGAAGCCATAAAAGACCACCTGTGCTCACAACCAGAAACCCACTCATTTGAGGAACTCGTCACAGCGTCACTTCGCTCAGACACACGCTTACGTGAGCGACAACACGAGAGACCCCCTTTACCCGCAAGACCTCATCCACTCCTGTTCGAGGTACTACATCACACGTTCCACCAGTAATTTCAGCTGAACCCCCCCCCCGCAGCCAACCGGACGAACCTATGCAAATCGGCCATTCTAAGCTCTCCGCAGAGGAAAGACAACGCAGACGGGCCGAGGGGGCGTGTTTTTACTGTGAACAGTAAGGACACTAGGTACACCAGTGCAGTTTACGTTTAAACTCTCAAGCCCCCCGCTAGAAGACAGGCCGTAATTTCAGGTCATCCCCTAAAGACTTCCTTCAAATCCCTGTCAAACTATTCCATGCCTCTGAAACTTTGGAACTTCATGTCTTAATTGACTCTGGTGCAGAACAAAACCTTATTGACCATAGTATTGTTTCCCCTCTGTCTTTGCCCACTGAAGCTCTTTCTTCCCCTGTTAAAGCAGCTGGATTGGGGGGTCAGCAGCTTTCTATCATTACTCATAGCACCGAACCTATTCTTCTGGTTTCTTCCGGTAATCATACCCCGTTCTTCGTTACTCCTACCCCCCAAAACCCTATCGTGCTGGGGTTTTCCTGGCTCCAACGTCACAACCCACAGTTTGATTGGGTGCGTCATTGCATCACTGGTTGGAGCGAGTTTTGTCTCGCTAATTGGCTGCAATCTGCTATTCCGTCTGTCAGCTCTTCCCCATTAAGCTCCCCGGAAGAAATCAATGTTTCCAACGTACCTAGCTGTTATCACGATCTCCGTACTGTCTTCAGCAAAGCTAAGGCCGGCTCCTAACCACCGCACCGGCCTTACAATTGTTCCATCACGCTACTAGATGGTGCACCTCTCCCTAAGGGGATACTGTTTAATCTTTCCGGTCCCGAGAAAGTAGCCATGGAGAGGTGCATCCAGGAGGCGCTTTCTCCGGGACACATCCGTCCCTCGTCCTCTCCTGTCGGGGCGGGGTTTTTCTTCGTCGAGAAGAAGGATAAAACCCTCAGACCCTGCATTGACTTTAGAGAACTAAATCAGATCACGGTTAAAGATAAGTTCTCTCTTCCTCTGATTAGATCCGTTTTTGATTCCATTCAGGAAGCTTGCATCTTCTTCAAACTAGATCTACGCAACGCTAACCACCTCGTTCGGGTTAAGGAAGGTGACGAGTGGAAAACTGCCTTCAACACTGCCTGCAACTGCCTTCTAGCAGGCTTCAAATTGCACATGTGGAACACCGGGTGGATCTTCAGAGAGGGAGGCAGCTCCAGTCTTAAAGCCACAGGGTTGATGATTCGGGTGATGGAGAACGGGCCGATGTACCAGGGCTGCAGCTTTCTGGAACCACCCTTCAAGGGAACGTCGGTAGCAGATGACCACACCCTATCTCCCACCTTGTACTCCGGGGCGGGGGTCCTCCGACGGTTAGCCACCACGGAGAGGCGTTCCTGGTTCCGCAGGAGTTCTTGTCGGAACCTGCTCCACATACGATGACACCTCCTCACGAAAGCCGCCGGGCCTGAAGAGGAGGCCAAGTGTTCTTGGTGCGGAAGCAAGGGAGGCTGGAATCCGTATGCGGCCTGGATGGGTGAGTATCCTGTGGAGTTAACCAGGGAGATGTGTGGGAGTACTCTACCCAGGGAAGTTGTGAAGCCCAGGTCTTAGGATTCTTGCTGCACATAGCCCGCAGGGAAGCAGATCCTGATTGTACCTCTCTACCTGGCCGTAAGTCTGAGGATGCAATCCAGAACTCAGACTGACCTTGATCCCGAGGAGGTTGCAGAACTCCTTCCAGAAAGCCGCAATGAATTGGGGGCCCCGATCTGAGACGATATTGAGAGTGAGTCCATGAAGGCGAAACAGATGCTGCGAGACCAATGCTGCTAGTTCCTTGGCCGAAGGGAGTTTCTGCAGGGGAATAGCATGGACTAATTTGGAGAAACGGTCAATGATAGTGAGGATTACTGTTTTACTCCTCGAGTTTGGTAGTCCAGTGATGAAGTCCATAGCAACGTGGGACCAAGGTCTGGATGGCACAGGTAGAGGGTGGAGCAGACCGGCAGGGGGGGGGGGGGGTCCTGGGGGTCTTCACACTGGCACAGGCGGGACAGGCAGACACAAAAGCCCTTCTGTCGGAGGACATAGAGGCCACCAAAAGCGCTGGGCAATAAGAAACCCCGTCCTGGTTACTCCGGGATGGCAGGCTAGCCAGGAGGAATGCCCCCACTTCAAAACCATGGTGCGTAGGGTAGAAGGTACAAACAAACGGCCCTCAGGACAGCCTGAGGGAATGGAGGCGGGATCAGGAGCAGAAGCCTGTACCTTCCGTTCCAGGGACAAACGGGTGGTTCGCAGCACCATGTGGGATGGGATGATGGGCGTGGCCTCTGTGGGGTTCTCCTCCGCCTCCTCCTGTTGAAATTGGCGTGAAAGGGCGTCGGGTTTAACGTTCTTGCTCCCTGGTCAATAGGACAGGGAGAAGTTAAACCGGTCAAAAAACAGGGTCCACCTCGCTTGACGAGGATTGAGGCGCTTGGCTGAACGAATGTACTCAAGGTTTTTGTGGTCAGTCCAAACTAGAAAAGCCTGCTCAGCTCCCTCCAACCAGTGGCGCCACTCCTCCAGAGCCACCTTCACCGCCAGCAGCTCTCTGTTCCCTATATCGTAGTTTCTCTCCGCAGGAGTGAGCTTGCGGGAGAAATACGCGCAGGGATGGATTTTATTATCAGACGCTCTCTGTGACAACACAGCCCCTACCCCAGACTCAGACGCGTCCACCTCCACAATGAATTGTTTGGAGGGATCAGGCTGAGTCAGAATAGGGGCTGTAGAGAAACGTCTCTTCAGCTCGTTAAATGCCCTCTCCTTATCCCAAACAAAGTGCACTTTAGCTGAAGTGATCTTATGAAGGGGTGGAGCAACGCCACTGAAACCTCTGATGAAACGCCTGTAGAAATTGGCTAATCCCACGAAGCGCTGTAGTTGCTTCCGACCAGAGGGAACCGGCCACTCCAGCACAGCTTTAACCTTGGAGTCGTCCATCTGGATCCTCCCAGGAGAAACCACATAACCCAAGAACCGAGTCTGCGTAGAGTGGAATTCGCAGTTCTCAGCCTTGCAGTAAAGGTGGTTCTCCAGGAGGCGCTGGAGTACAGCGCTGACGTGCTGCACGTGGGACTCTGGGTCAGGAGAGAAAATCAAAATGTCATCAAGATAGACAAACACAAACTTGTTAAGCATATCTTTCAGCACATCATTAATTAGTCTCTGAAAAACTGCTGGGGCATTAGTTAGGCCAAAAGGCATGACCAAATACTCGAAGTTCCCGCTCGGCGTGTTAAACGCAGTCTTCCACTCGTCACCCTCTCTCACTCAAACCAGGTGATAAGCATTCCTGAGGTCCAACTGAGTAAAGATATGGGCCCCGCTTAACAGGTCAAAAGCGGAGTGCTGCAGTGGCAAGGGGTAAGTATTACAGATAGTAATAGAGTTCAAACCCCTGTAATCAATGCAAGGACGCAGGCCCCCATCTTTTTTCCCCAAAAAAATGAAACCTGCTCCTGCTGGAGAGGAGGACGGACGAATGAGCCCCGTCTGTAAGCTCTTCTGCAGGTACGAGTCCATAGCCTCTCGTTCAGGTGGCGACAGAGGGTAAATGTGACCCTTCGGTGGTTGAGTCCCCGGCAGGAGGTCGATGGCACAGTCATAAGGGCGATGGGGAGGAAGAGACCTAGCACGTACCTTACAGAACACAGAGCCCAAATCATGATAAACAGACGGAACCTTACAGAGATCTGGAGGGTCTGGAGACTGTTGGACCTCAACAGCCTTACGAACTGAGGGAGAGGGCTCTAAGCTGGGCTCCAACATATGCCACCAAGACCTTGGTAGAAGGCAGGAAGGAGAGGAAAAAGAAGAGTTGCGGCTCACCAGCTTCCTCACTGTTGGGGAGCCCTGGCGTTTCCTGGACAGTTGCGCACAACGCGTCCCGATCGTCCACAGTAAAGGCTCCGGGGAGGAGTTGGAAATAGGCGGAGAAACCTCCACGGGGCGCGGTAACCCGGAAGGCTGCGTTGCTCGTCACCACGTTCTCTTATTCTCCGGTCGATAAAAACCGCCAGGTCGATAAGCTCCTTGAGGTCGTCTGGAAGTTCCCTCGCCGCCAGCTCGTCTTTGAGAGCGTCGGACAGACCCCGCAGGAAGACATCGAGCAGTGCTTCATCTGGCCAGTGGGTGCCGGCAGCCAAGGTCCAGAACTCCACCACGTAGTCCGAGACACAGCGGGATCCCTGCTGAAGGCGAAGGAGCTCAGACGCAGCAGCACGATGAGGCGTGGTTGGATCGAATACCGTGAGAAGCCGGGCGGAGAAGACTCGAAAGGAGCGGCACAGCTCTGATTCGCCCTCCCACTCCGCCAGTCCCCATCGTTTGGCTCTTCCGGTTAGGTAGCTCAGAGCAAACGCCACCTTGCTCTGCTCAGAGGGGAAATCATCAGGATTAAAGTCAAATTGCAGCCGGCAGGAAGTGAGAAACGCCCGGCAGTCTGCAGCAGTCCCATCAAACGGTTCAGGGTGACCGAGTCTGGTCTGCCGAGGAGAAGGCCAGGACAAATGCTCCAGGTTGGAGAGGCATTCGTGAAGCTGCTGCATACCCGACATGAATCCCCACATCTCCTGAGCCAGGTCTGCCCGCTCCATACCGGTGGCAGTACCACCAATGGCGGAGGATCCAGGCAAGCCCCGTCGAGACGAATCTCCTGCTGGGTTGGACATGGTCGCAGCGTAATGTTACGTGAAACCAAGGGGGTTAACCCAGATGCAGGAAGGACAAGGAGGCTGAAGGATCTATGAAGGCTATTTAATGCCAAGTGCCAAAGCCAAACAGATAACATCCAAAATGACGCTGCGACAAACACAGACAGGAATAGAAACCTTAAAAAGGAACCAAATCAAAGCATAATAAGAAACAGCTGTGGGGGGAAAAGCGGACAGAGAAGGAAGGACGACCTCCAGAGGGAGGACAGCTGAGCAGCTGGGAGTAAACGTATCAGGTTTGAAAGAAATCATTACATTTATTCCTTTTTGTTGTGCTATAACAACAGTCCTACTACTTATTCTGGCTGTCAGAGTGTATAAATAAATTAAAGCTACAAGTAGCATTTGGCGGGCCCGAGCACGTGCGACCGCCTGGCAAGGGCAAAGGCCACGCAAGCAACGCCCTGCTCAAGCCTTTTCATGTCCTTTTTCCCTTCTGCATTCTGGAGCTGTCAGGTACTGGGGTCAGGGCATTTGCTAAGGTTTGAGTTCCCTCTTCGGGGTTTGTTTTTATTTGTTATTTACATATATTATATTATATATTATTTTTTTTCTTATTTATTTTCTTTTAATTTTGTTGTTTCTGGTTCTCATGCCGTTTTACCGTTCCGCTGTCTTTACGTTCTCCCATCTCCCTGCTCTCCCTGATGTCACCTGTTGTCAATCACCGTTTGTGGATATAACCAGTGTCTCCCCTGTCTTTGTCACTGGATCGTTCTGTTTGATTTACTCTTGAGTGTTACAAGTTCCAGTACTTCCACAATTAAATCAGTCCTTTGACTTAACCTGCTGTCCTGCATTTGTATCCGCGCGATCACCCTGACAGGAGCTGCAAACTAGAGGGCTGCATTGGGATCCGGTCCCGCCGGGTCCCGCGGGACCCAACCCAAATCTCGCGGGATTGGGCGGTTTGAATTGTGCTGCGGGCGGGAGCGGGCGGCAGAAAAAAACCCCGCGGGATCAGTGCTGCCATGAATGTCTCATGAATATATATTAGCGGACTACGTTAGGCTGTGCGGCTGTTGGATTCTTATGTACTGAAGCTCCGTGAACGCACCAGGTAGAGACGCCCAATGGCCTCTGTCATCTAACCTGTTGTTGGGGGTGCGCAACGCCCCGCCTCTTACTAGGAGCGCGCTTCAGGCCGTCTGTCTGCGCGCGCACGCACGCACACTTTTAACCGAACAGGATTTGTAAAAATATATTTAATAATTAAGTTGTACATTACACAAGAGGAATGCATGAAAAGATGAGGCTGGAGGAGGGACATGAATCTCTTTAATAATATCAATACATATACGTGTTTTTTCCTGCGGGACGGGAGACGATACAAAATCAATGCATCTCTATTACTGTGCGGGACTAAATTCTATGAGTTTTGCGGGTGCGGGCGGGAGTGGACATACATATTGCGGGAGCGGGCGGGAGTGTAACGCATACGTTGCGGGAGCGGGCGGGATTGGTCAAAAATTCAGCGGGCGCGGGCGGGAGCGGGATGAAGAAAATAGTCCCGCGCAGGGCTCTACTGCAAACTACTGTTAACATGACAGCAGCCCGTCGGGGTGGGGGGTGGGGGGCTGTAATCTGTTGGCTTTAAGGACAGAGACTTTGCATATATTATGGGAAAAAAAATCTTAAACTGAAGCCTCGTTTATACCTGCTCATTTTCTCATCAAGAAGAAGAAATTTTCAGATTAAGAAGTTGTCAAACAAGTAATGAAGATAATTACTAACACTCTAACTAAAAAAGTGAAACATGGAACTGATCTAATTTCCACTACAACGTCTAGACAAGTGTCAGCTATGTCTGCTAACTTGGCTAATAAGCTGGACTAGGATCTTGCAAAGTGCAGGTGGTTTAGCATCCAGGGTGATGAGTCTGTGGAAAGCAGCAGTACAGCGCAGCTGTTGGTTTTTATTAACATGATGTTTGCAGATTTCAGTCAGTGTCTCCGTCCTGACTGAAAGTCTGTGCTGATCAGCTACTTGTTTGTTCTTGTTTATATCATTTTTAAAAAATATAGTCAAAACAATTTTAATGTGGTCATGTTTTTCTCCATCTGTGTCTAAGACTACGTTGGCACTGCAGAGCTTAATGCTCAATTCTGATTTTTTGAAAAACTTATATTTTTTTGCAAGGCCGTTCCCTTTTCTAATTAAAAATATATAAAAAAAAATTTGGAAGGCAGTAGGACACAGATTCCTACGTTTTCTTTAAGTTTGGTGTTTATATCTGAATGATACGTTATGAAAAAAATAGGTGTTCTGAGTTACTCCTGATAGAGACTTTTTCGGACTCTTTGCATAAAAAAATGTCTCAAAATTCATCTAAAAATTTTAAAATTCTGAAAATATTTAGGAAGCAGTAGCACATAAATGCCTATTCTTCTGGAAAATTTGGTGCTAATAACCTAAAGAGACGTTATGATAAAAATATTTGTTCGGTTTATAATTTCATAAGCAAAATAGAGAAATAATGATGTTTCTTGTAGACCCTATAGTGTTACAAATCAAAGGTGGAGTTTGTAAAAGGCATCTAATTCTAAAATTTCAGCTTGTTGAGACAAACCGCTGATTTATTGTGAATTTGTAATATTTGGGTGCACATAAAAGAGCACTTCCTGTTACACAGGTACCGTTAGGTTTACACCCATGAAATTGCAGATTATGAGAGAAGACCCTTCTGAGTATCTCCAGTTTTAAATTTATGCACGTCGGACGAAGCACAGAAAAAAGATAGGGCAGTGTGCAACAAAAACTGTGTTTTTCAATAACTAATTGGCGCTATGGAGCTCGTCCAAAATTGTCATATCCATGGGTTCAGAATGGAAGCTTCATCAAATCCATTTAATTTCAATGAGATCGGACAAGGAATGTGCACATGAGAGCATCTTTTGTGTGCATGGCGAGACGCCCAACTTTGACGCTCTGTCACGACCACACCCCCACGTTGAAAGTTATGTTTTTTTATTGGAGTAAACTCCAATGGCTTTTTAACAGGTGGACGTCATTTTGGTGTGTCGGCTCATCCCTTTTAATTGGAGCAGTGATGCTCCAAGTAAAACATGTCATTTCCTGTTTCCAGCAGGTGGCGCTACACCTGTTCCGGATTCCTTCACTGCAGATGTGTTCAGAGACAGACTTTGATCATGCATATCAATTTTGGATCAGATTGGGTTACGCATGGCTGAGTAACGGCCATTTTTCTTTTCATGGTGTGATTTCGAAACGACGTTGAATTTCGACGCGCCGCCACGGTCACAAAAATAGAGAAAAACTTAAAATCATTGCAATATAATTTCGGACATGAGTTTAGTTTACAAAACCAAAGTTTGGAGTCATTATTTACAAATCTCTAGGGGAATTTTGTTTTAGTATGAGGCCTGTAAATGACCAAAATACAGCAAAAATTACAAATTGACATCAATATAGCAGTCTTCCTTTGCGAGTGACAGGTGGGGCCCAAGAGACTTTTTTGTAGGTTTCCATCTGATGAACATGCCCTGAAAAAATCAGGTTTGTACGTTAAAGCATATGGTGGGGCTCCCAAAAACAAATTTTCGGGTATGTTAAAGGCCTCAAAAA